>JBCAUG010547734.1:0-14757 GCA_038406175.1 Haplosyllis leylae | reverse complement strand
TAAGGTTAGCACACCACTCAATGTATCAGGCTTGAATACTGAGAGCAACTTAGAAGATTGTACCATTCAGCAATAAATCTTATCAACTATACGTGCATCTTGCTTATGTGTGACCGAACGTAAGACCTTCCTCAGAGGGATCCTAGGTACCGGAGGTCTAGGAGGTTTGCCTGAGACATAGATTAGACTCAGCCGTATCTGAGTAGTACACCAATCTACCACAACCAAAAGACCTCGCAAACCTCCCGGCCGTGGGTTGTCATGGCAGAGGCAGTAGGATAAATGCGGAGGCAAATACTGCAAAGAAGTGCAATTCGCCAATGGGCTCTAATGTGGTTATTAATACTGTCATGGTTGTCCACATTATAGCCACACACCAGACACTGGGACCTGAGAAGGACCTTGACTGGCTTGCCGAAGGGCTTCAATGTCTTCTCTCGCCGGCTAATCGCTTCCGGCTTGTGGAGCTTCGTCAGACCAAACATGATCTGCTTAGCGGCCACTCCCTTCAAGGGGACGGACACCACCCCATGGTCATTTACGAACACCCGGGCCAGCCGGGTGGCCACGACTGGTTCCATTTTCCCTTTCATGCCCCGGCTAATGGGCAACCGGAGAGTCTTCGGGTCATCCAACTGCTTCAGGGCGTCGTCATGCTTCTGATGCTCCGATTCTGGCACGTCCGGGTTGTTCGCCATGTTCCGGAACACCTTCCGGCTGCTTTTTACTGTTGGGTATAGGGCGAACCAGTCGTCCCGGGACATTCCCATCTCAATCCTTATATCTTGGATGGTGTCGAGCAGTGACAAAAGATCCCACTGTGTGGCTCCTGAGTCCGGCAGGCCATGCTTCTGCCGGAGGGAGCTGATGTACCCGTAGTCACTATCCCGGGCCATGGCCCTCATCCTAACCTTTTCTGCGTCCGCTATGCAATTGGTTTGCATTGTCTCTTCTGCGGCGGTAAGCTTGCTTTTGCTTTTGTGCTTTGGCCCCTCCCGCTCCAACTCGGAAGATTCCTCCGGGCGGGCGCGTTCCCTTTCCCTTTTCTTTTTCTTCTTCTTCTCTCTCTCGGCCTTGACCGGGGTGGCGGGCGACTCATCGGACTCTGAATCGGATACCGTGCCCAGTATATCATCCGGCTGAGACAGGGACTGCTTGACAGCATCAAGGCTGAAGCTGGCCACCTTCTGTTCCACCTTCAGGCTGGGCACAGCCAGCAGTGTCTCCACACGGGGCTTCTTTGGATTTTTGCTGGGTGTGTTCTTGCTGGATTCATCCTCGTCGGTGATGTCGAGCAGGATACATCCGTCCTTGTAGACTGTGGGAACAGACTTCGCTGGCGTAGACCTCTTGGGCGAGTGGGTCCGCTTTTGAGTCAGAGCAGGCACCGGAGGGTGAGCCGGCTTGAGCTCGAACGGGTCCTGGAAGAGTAGTGGAACCGACGCCCCCTGGGGATTTGGCGCCGGGGGAAGTTTGGGCCGCTCTGGATGAATGACGGCAGACAGTCTGGGAGACTGTCCCTGTCTGGCCATCAACCTGGAGTACAGAGCTGAGCTCTGAGCTGCTGATGAGGTCATAGCCGCTGATGAGCTCAGAACTGCTGATGGGCGTGAGCCAGCAGGGATTGCGGCCGGCGTGCCGGCACTGGTGAAATACAGGGGACACATCATGGGCATGGCCCTAGCGTGAGTGGTGAGCACGTCTAACTGCTGCATCGCCGCCAAGAACCTCGAGTTGATCTCAAAGTCCAGGTTGGCGGTCCACAAGCCCTGAACCTGGCCAAGGAAGTCGCCAGCCTGTTGGGCTAACAAGGCAGTGAAAGGACCGGACTCTCCTCCATCCGTGTCTCCGGCCTTCTGGGCCAGCAGCGTGGCCGCCTTCAGGAAGTCAGCCACAGCGTGGTTGCCTTCACCTGTCAGATACTCCTTGGTTTCCGCCAGCACTTTCTTCTGGTTGGCCTTAGTCTTCTTCCAGTGTGCGAGATATTTGGTCTCGGCGTCGTTGATCGCCTTTTGAAGAGTTTGGGCGGCGAGCCGCACGCTATCCACCACCCGGTTGTAGTCAGCTAAACTGGGCTGGGCGCCCAGTATGCCACGCTGTATATCCACGGCGAGGCAAAACGTGCCCATGGCCGTCCGGAGGTCAGTGGTACAGGTATTGATACCCAGCAGGAGATCGGCATGCAGCACCTCCAGTTGGCCGTAGAAATACTCAGCCAGGCTTGCGTACATCTTGTGCAACGCCTTGGTCTGAGTAAGTATCCAGATTAGCCGGCATTGGACCTTGTCACCCGTGCCCTGCCTTGCCGAAGCTACCGAGGCCGCAGAGTCTGAAACTACATCTGCCGGCCTACCTCCTTCTTCCCCATCTCCGACATCTTCATCCTGGTCAGGGTCACCTGGCTGGTCGTCGGGTTTGTCAGGAACAGTGGGCTTAGCTGGGGTCTCCGGCTGAGCCTTGTTGTCTGGCGCGGGCGGCGCCAGTGGATCTGGCCCCAGGCCTTGATCATCCGGTTTGGCCTCCAGAGAGAGGAGTGGGGTTTTCGCTGTCTTAGTCAGATCTGGTTGAGGATTACCGGCGGGGAAGTTTTCCCAAATGATGCCCTGGTTAGCGATGAAGTGAACACCTTGGAAGGAGGCGTTGTGGGACGATGGGCATTTTTGGATGCCCTCGGAGCTGGCCACGTACATGACATTCTTAGCTGGGAACAAAGGCAGTGTTGACCCACATGTCCCTGCAGCTGTCCACCTTCTGGAACACCACCTCATCCTGGTGTGCACCAAGACAGCCGGCAACCTGCTGGTCCAAGACAACGAACTGGTTGAGATCGTTCTGGACAAAGGGGATGACCTCCCACACCCGGAAGGTCTCCGGAGCTCCACCCCAGGTGGTAAGAGGGTCCTTCTGTATAGCACTAAGCACGAAGATGTTGGGATCACCTCTCGCCGGGTAGGGCCAGTAGGGCAGATTAGGAGTGGGTATGCGGCAGAGAGCCACACATTCCCGCCCCTCTGTGGCCTGCTGCTGCAAATGTGCAATGGCCTTGTTGACGAGCACCATGTGTTGACCGGCACAGGTCCAGACCACTAAGCCAGAGAAGATAAGTCTTCCCTGCCCGGCTGGGTCTACGCCGGTGCGATTTTCAGTCATGCACAACAGCAGGGCATTAAGGTCTTTGTATTTGTCATCTGCCGACTGCCATACGTTAGCTCCTTTTAGTGCCCACAAGTCGGTAGTGTCTGAGTCGATGGGGAATGTCTCTATACCGAGCTGTGGCCGGTATAACCGGTGCGACTCGGCATCAAAGTTTATGCCGAGCCGGGTCTCCGTCCACAGGACCTCAGGGTTCTGAAAAAGGTAGTCCTGAGTGAGAGCTTGGCCGATGTCTCCGTCGCACTCCTCTATTCTTTTCTTCAGTTTTTCTTTGGCTTCCGACATAGCCAAGTCCCGTACGCTAGGTTCACAATCTTCATACGGATCCGTCATAGTCCGGGTCTGAAATGTGAATGAAAAGAGTTTAGCTGGGGGTAAGCCCAGATGTTTAGCTCACACTGGGAAGAGGAAGCGTTAGAACAACAAAGTATCTGGGGCAGAGGTGTTGATATAGTGGAACTGGGCTGGCAGGAGCGCCGGCGCAGATTAAGTAAACAGCTTGTGTTATTATTGTTTGTTTAAGTTTGACAAATTAAAGCCACCTGTTGCATAGCCGGGAGATGGGATTAAAGATAACCCGGCTAAACTAAACTATTACGAAAAAGCCATTACGCACTATAATAAACAGATTGCGTAACCGGCTAAACAGTTAGAGACTCCCCATCTGGAATGCGAAGTTTGTCTTTGCCGGCGCCGGGGACCGGCTAAAAATTTGGACCTTACTATTTCTTAGGATAGGTGATTTATTTAGCCGGCGTATAAATGCCGGGGACTGTGCCAACTCTAAGCCGGAGTAATGCCGGGACAACGCCGACTAGCCGGCGTAGACAAACAAGAGATACTTACATGTGATCCCAGAGATGGTCAGAGTTGAAATGCTGCATGTGCGACCTTTTTGCACCCTTTTATACCTAATGACGTCCACCAAAGGGCGCATGGCAGTGGTTGCTAAGACGCCCAGCCAATCAGAGAGCTCCATTTCCTTCAAGGGGATGGCATTACGGCATTGTAGGCATGGCTTCGTAAAATGAAAGGTATAAAAGGCCGCGTCAGACGCGAGAGAGCTCAGAGAGGCGCTGGTCTCCAAAGACACAGCATCAGCTTGGTGCCTTACAGGAGAAGAAATACACGCCAACACTGGCAATGTCGGGACGGCGTGGCAGAAACATTAAAAATAGAGGGAGAGTAGATGATGTGGAGCCGACTGGACCGGCGTGTGATATGTAAGTATTGGGTTACCTTTCTAAGTTAGCCGAGTAATATCAAGGTGATTTAGCCGGCCTGTACTGGCCGGCGCTCGTGATATGAAGGTCATGAATGCCGGCTATCGTAACAGGGGGTATCATTTGGTTTGTAGAGTTAACCCCGGTGCTCACATTTGTCTAGGGGAGCACCGGCTATTTTTCTTTCATTTTGTGGATTCTGTTGCAGATATAAGATCCTACAGAGAGTCCATTAGGGGACATGGGAGGACATCAACGATCTCACGATGAATCTGATGAACAGGTACAACAGGACCCTGGCACCGGAGGATGTATGCCGGCTAAACCTGCTGGATGCCTTCCGGATACTAATAGTATGGCTATACTGGTATTCGGTCAGGTATTTCAGTGGGGCCGGCGTACATGACGGCCATCGCGCTGCTTTGGCTTATTCATTCCTGAGTGTCACTCGGTGGTTCGGCGGTGTATTCCACCAGTGGCCCTTTAATTCCAAGGACCGGCAGCAGTACGACGACTGAGTAGCAAGACACAGCGCCCAGAATGACCTCACGGGCATGCAGTACCTCTTGGACATCGACCAAGGGGTCCAGGGTCGGCACTTCATGTCGAGCGAGTTGCTGGGCACCATGTTCACCAGCGTGGCTCGGCAGGAACGCCCCATCGGTGACCCGTGGAGACCTAAGAACGCAACAACCCGGGCCAAGTGGGAAGAATCAGTGGCTAAAATCTGGGCGGAGACAATTAACCGGATAGCCGCCCACCTGGGCACTCAAATGAAGCAGAATGGCTGGGTATACCCGGGTCCTCTTCATTATGCACCCCGGAACTACTTAGATTACGCCTTCCCATTCTATACTGACCCATCAGTGTTCGGAATAGACGGGCGAGTTCCATCTAGTCCAGACCAGCCGCCGGCTACGGCCGGCGGCCAACGTCCTGAGGCCTTGAGTTCCCAGGCAGTCGTACCTGTGAGAAGTGGCGGTTGGTCTACCATGACTACTGTGCAGGTGGAGGCGTGCGCGGAGGAAGAGGATGACGAGGAAGAGAGTGCAGCACTCCAAAGGGTGCTGCATCGGGAAGTTGTCTTTGAGCAAGACTCGCCGGAGGACGACGACGATGATACAGGTGCTGTCAGCACTGACACCGACATGGCCGGCATTACGCAAGGCCTGTCCCTGACCACGCCGACCACCGCGTCCACGCCTCTTCCTAATCTCCAGGCCAACATGACGGCGCAGATGGAGCACATGGACCGGGAAGGCTATGGCGGCACTCGCCCCAAGCGCCAGGGAGAAGAACAACCTGATCAGCGTAAGCGTAGCCGGAGTCGGGACAAAGCGGAAGCTGAGGCCACCACGGGTGGTGCCGGTGCCTCGGCACTGGCTAAGCGAGAGGATGATGTCATAGTATTGGACGGCCAAGATCCGGTACAACAGTCTATGACCTGGCTGCCGGCAATGGGAGCATTCTTTCCAGTGCACCTGGCTCTGGAGGACGCCACCGCATTCTTGTACTGGGCGACGTGCCTCAATATGGACAACCTCAGTTTGGAGGTCTGGTCCTTGCGGTACCTTCCGAACCATGAGGATGTGGCGAGGAAGTTGATAGCCCTCGTCTTGTGGGTCCTGGTCAACAATCTCCAAACCGGTCAACACGTCTACCCCAATGCCATTCCATACCGGTTCACTCATGTCAGTGGAGGTGCGCAGTCGCCATCCCACGCGCCCTACCCGGTGGAACCGGAATACCCCTCGGATGTCCGGTTCAAATGCTGGCATGTCTGGGAGTACCTGTTTGCTTGGGTACAATACTGGTGGGAAGCCCAGATCCACTGGAGCCAGCACCGGATCTTCTTTGGTGGCCAGTGCCGGACGGACAGCTGGATGGTCTTGTTTGGCGTAAGCCACTTGAACGAGATCCTTCCGGCCGATAACGCCGTCTGGCTGGATGTCATCATGGCAAATACCGGCTGGAACACGGCGCGGGAGTTCATGATGGAACAAGAACCGTAAGTGGTCGAATTCTTTGATAAACAAGAGAGAGAGGCAGCGGTCCAGACTGACCGGGAGAAGATGCGCATCCGGCAGAAGGAAAAGGAAACGGCGCACGCCAATTGTCTGGCATTGCGGAAGCTGGTGCAGGCGGCCCGCAAGACACACGCTGAGGCCAAGAAGAAGGCCGAGGCCACCAGGTTGGAGGTGGAGAAACGCGCCATTGAGAAACGCCGGCGCCAGGGTTATCCACCCCAACTCGAGGCTGACCGGCAGAGGGCGGAGGCCGCCCAGCGAGCAGTGGAGGTCAGCCAAAGGAAATCCAGGCAAGGTGGGTCCTCAGGCCATAGGGAGAGATCTGACCACAGCAAGAGTCGCCGCCAGACCAACTTGGATAGAATCGGCGAATGTAGGCGGGATGAGAAGGAAAGGGAGAGGAACTGGCAGTCCTGCTGGGATTCTGGGTCCCGGGACCCCTCGGGCCCGACGTTCTCGCCCCCTCAGCTTATCAACAGGTCTTCCGAACCGGCGCCAGAGACCGAGACTCCAGTGACTGAGCAGAACCCTCCGGCTATGAAATCACCTCCATGGCAGCAGGAGGAGCCGATGGCGATGTCCCCGCAGAGGGATACACTCAGGCCTCCCCCGAGTCTTCTGCCACCAAGGGTGGAGAATGTACCCGCGCCGCCGGCGAGCTCTACCAGCGAGCCCAGTAAACCTTCCGTACAAGTCTCCATAAATTTGGATGCCATTGCAGGCGAACAGGAGGAGGAATTCGGGGAGGGGGTTTATGACCCCATCTCCACGTTCTGGAAGGAGTATTTCTCCACCCCACAAGTGTCAGCCGAGCAGACCGGCAGCCTGGCTGATCCCAACTGTTGGGGACGACACACCATCACGAACCGGGAGGATCGCCGGAGTTTGGGTATTCCGGGTGAGCCGGAGGAGTATCATCCGGTACCTAGCCCGGAGCGATGCAAACCTGCTATGAAGGAAGGGACCACAGATGAGGGTATGGTATCCACTGGAGAGGTATCCCCGGACACTGAAAGACGTCTCCTAGATGACACCAGCATCCCGCCAGTGGGGACCCCGGCTAACCAGCCCCTGGAGGAGGCCGCGACCGATCCAGCGTCAGATAGTTCCACCTTCCGGCCAGAAGAGATGGAAGTCGACAGATCACCCCGCCGACCATGAAGCCATTTGAAGATCTCTTCTCACATGAACTGTTTTGCGTGAATTGCATTTTATCGTAATGTGTTCTTATACTCAGGATCTTGCCGGTTTTATCACACTGTGTTCAAATAGTTTAATTTGTATACCGGCTATTGCATTTTTGTATTTAGTTTCAGGGTATTTGCTGGTGGTCACTAGGATCACCGGCCGTTTAATATTTCATATCATGTTATTCCGGATAAAAAGAACATTAGTTTAGCTGTGATACTCTTGTATTCTAGTAGCCAGTGCCTTGTCAGCTAATGTTTTAATTGGCCGTGTCTTATCATATTTTCTAGTATTTTTAGGCTGCCGTCATTGCTTTTAAATGTTCTTGTACTGTAATGTTAAGGCGCCGGCTCCATTGTGGGAGCCGGCTATCGTTCTTTGCCATTTCAATGCCATTGTCACTTGAATTAATGTGCACTTTACATTGTCTTGCATGATATTGTAGTTTCTACGTTAATAAAGCCGTACAAGGGCATATGGCCGGAGTCTAGGGGAGGGTGTCACAGTTAAACGAGCAAGGTGCGTCCCTGTCACCTTTCTGCACTTAGCCGGCCAAGCCTCTCTCTTGTAATGAGAGGGGAATAGCCGATTATTGTTGCTCAGGCCGCTACGGCTTCGCCGTAGCCGCCATTCCCGGTCTGCACGTGCGTGAGTAATAAATACTCATGCATGCGCGGCTGGCGCCCAATCCTCGCCCACTCTGCCCTGCCCCTTCCCTTCCAAACTGTATAAATACTCGAACTCACGGAGTTCGAGGAGTTGAGTTCGGTTAGGTTCACCCCGGATTCGGACTTAGGCTCGAATCCACTGTCCTGGCAACCCTAGCTTGTTGGTGCTGCGCCGACCCATTCCCCACCGGAGCACCTTGACCGGCTAACTGGGATACTGGCCTCTGGCTTCTGCCGGAGCCCTCTGCATTCTAAATAGTAATTCAACTAGTAGTTCTCCTTCCACCAGACCGAGGCCCTACCGCCGGGGCCATAAACGTGATAACGAGTTATAGTCCGGCATCCCTAAGCGCGCAACGGTGCACCCGCGTACGCGATTAGATGAGACAAGGACCGCTGTTCGGAGGACTGGAGCATTGCCCACCTCTTAAGTCACGGCCGAGAGTACTACAGGTCAGTGGTAACCGTACCACCGGCGAGAGAGGAAAGCAGGAAACATCTTAGCCGACCACCCACTTCGGAAAAACCGCGACACATATATTGTTCTTAATTTTGATGCAGATTTGGAAGTCGTCACATCTGACCATGAGACCAGGCTAACGGCAGCAGAAGAAAACATACAGGGTAAATCACAGTCCAGAGACAGAACATCTAACAGCAATCGGTTCATTTTAATAAATTTAAAATTTAAAAATGCCTTTTTCATTCAGATTTGCAGATAACAGATGTTGAGTTGGAAGAAAGAATTACAGCTTTGGAGGAAAGTGGTGGTGGCACGGAGAATGGTAAAGCAAAATATCAGGCAGTGAAAGTTTCATGAGGTGGCTCATTCGCTCCCCTTTGCTCCCCTCATCGGCCGTGAAAAGATTCAAGGCCCGCAAATATATTCAAGGCCTGTGAATATATTTGAGGCCCCGCAAATAGATTTGAGGCCCCTTCACTCCCCCTTGCTCCCCTTCACCCCCTTCGCTCCCCTACCCTCAATAGGTGGTGGGGACTTAATCATTTCACACCGCAGGTGGCAGGGACTTTAAAACCTAGAGCCTAATCATTTCAGACTGCAGGTGGTGGGGACTCTAAAACTTAGTGCAGAAGTACTTTTTTTGCCATTTGGAAGAGTTTGGTGTTCTAGGGAGGCAGTTGTACAAATTTGTGGCGAGGGGTTGGGGAACCCCTGCTCAATTTTTTTTAAATTTTGGAAAAATTAGTTTCGAGCTGGGGCCTCGAATCTATTTGTAGCAGGGCCCTCAAATCTATTTTTGGCCAGGGCCTTAAACCTTTTCATGGCCAGGGCCCCAAATCTATTCGTGGATGGGGCCTCGAATTTATTGAAGGCCCTGGCCACAAATAGATTCGAGGTCCTGGCTCGAAACTGATTTTTCCAAAATTAAAAAAAAAAAACTGAGCAGGGGATCCCCATCCCCTCCCCCCCAAATTTGGACCACTGCCTCCCCCGAGCACCAAACTCTTCCAAATGGCAAAAAAGTACTTCTGTACTAGGTTTTAGAGTCCCGACCACCTGCAGTCTGAAATGATTAGGCACTAGGTTTTAAAGTCCCTGCCACCTGCGGTGTGAAATGATTAGGTCCCTACCACCTATTGAGGGTAGGGGAGCGAAGGGGCAAAGGGGAGCGAAGTGCATTCTATACTAGGTTTTAGGGTCTCCACCACCTGTGGCAAAAAAAATTTGATTACAACATATAGTGGTTAGATGTCCCCACCACCTGCAAATAGAACCATCATCCCATGTATAGTCACTGAGCTGCAAAAGGCCTTTGTAGGTCCCCACCATGGGGCCAAAATTTCGGGGCAAAAACCATCAATCAACTACTAAGGTGACTCTAACAAGCCACCAATTACTGTGTTTACATTCACGTTGTGTTTGGTGTATAACAAACTGACGAGTGGCTGTCTTGAGTTTAGAGTGACACCTAGAGTTTGTTTCTTGCATTATCCGCTACTTGTGGTGCCATCTTCCGTGTTATCCACTCACACATGTGCACTCATGCTATCTGCCTTTTTTGATGAAGAAGGTCAAAAGTTATTTTCAGGATATTTAATCAATTTTAGTCAGTCATGTCTGAAGAAACACCATCAAAATTCTCTTTAGAAAAGGCAAAGGACTTAGCTGAGTCCTGGAGTGGTAAGTTTTTTGTGTTATCTGAGTGAAACAGTACATTTTCCCATGTAATTAGTCATGTGCTATACAAATCCAATATGGCAGTCTCAGCTTCTACATTATCTGGAGAACCATGTGCTCTTGTAATTTCAAAATATTTACTTTCCATTTCGGATAACACTCAATTTAAATGAAAATATTGCACAAAAACCTAATGTCAGGAGAGGAAAATGTTTTCAGGTTGAACAACTTGACTTGTTCTTGTACCAATGTCACTCATGCTATCCAAAAATGTTTTTTCCAGAAATTTTACAAAGTACCAGTAAAACAACAACAGTCCAGGCAATAGTCCATTAGCCTGATGTTCCAGAATTAGATTTAGAAGTGAAACTTGAACAGGAGGAGGAGGAGGGTGGTGGGAATGGTGATGATGATGGTCATATAGAGGAACTGTCTGAGGAGTCTGCAGCAAGAGGCCTCCTCCTCCTTTCAAAATCTGAACAAACTTTTGATCCATCCAGATTCACATCTTTGTGGGAAGGTATCTTTCATTATGTCATGCATTATCCGTCCTACACTCATCAGGAACATAAACTTCTGTCTATGTGTTATCCAAAAGTTGTAATTATTTTAAACCATGTTAATTTCTTTTATAAATTATTCTTAGGCCCTGCTGATGAATTTGTAGAGCAGGAGGAGCAACAGGACCCTCAAGAGTTTCCTCAGTTTTCAACAGATGAATCTACTGTGGCCCCTTGTCATAGCCAGAATCTGGAAGCACTAAGTGACCCTGGTGAATCATATCTAATTACTGAGCAACCATAATCCCAAGCATGTGAAGTGACCAAAGTGGGCAACAGTCACGGTTGAGTGACCTACCCACTGAGCCCCCCCCCCCTGCTAGGGTGTGCCATGTACTGTGATACTTGTTACTTAAGCTACTCGTTAGCCCAGTCGGGCATGACTTTATGTATTGCACAATGAACCTGTAACTACCAACAGAAGTACTACAATAAACTACCACTGTACAGATACCTCATCAATATATTAGATTTATCGATACAAACCGCCGAGACGATCACACACACAGATATTGGTATGTCAAACATATGTGGAACAGCTTTAATATAACCATATCGAGAGATGTATCACCCCTCTACAGCCTTTGGCCCCTATACAGCCCTTAGTTCCTTCCTCACAGGATACATAACAACAGTTTTTGGATAACACAGTTTTGTCTCAGGATTCTCAGGATGTGTCTAGTGTTCAGGATGTGTCTAGTGTTGTTCAGGATGTGTCTAGTGTTCAGGATGTCACCACTGTTTAGTGTCAACTAAGGATGTGTGTTCTGCTCTTCAACAGCATCCATTTCCATTTCGGATAACACCAGCATTGTGTCTTATGCTGTTTCAACAGCATCCACTTCCATTTCGATAACACCAGCATTGTGTCTTCTGCTGTTTCAACAGCATCCACTTCCATTTCAGATAACACCAGCATTGTGTCTTCTGCTGTTTCAACAGTGGCAGTTGTCATGAGCCAGTGCACAGTCCTTGCAAGACAGGGAATTACTTCTTTGGGGGGGGGGGTTTGATTGGAGGCCAAGTTGGAGTGAAGCTGTGGATGCTATTGAAAATTTAGGGAAAGAAAATTCCAAAATTAGTGGGGTAACTATTTTTATTGAAACCTTTCATGAATATAAATAGAGGAAAAATGTACATTGCATAAAGTTTTAAACAATTGCGTTATCTGTGCTATCCGCATTCGAAGCCTCATTTTGTGTCAAAATGCATTTTGATCAGGATGTACAACAATGAGGCGGGGTCGCTACATTGTTATGTCAACAGAGCTCAACCCCTGTGATGTAGTAAGAACTCTGACGTAAGCAGCTATGTCATAAGTTTATTTTCCATGGACGCAAACAAGTTAAAGTAAACAAAAGATTCTAATATCTACTAATCTGACCAAAATGGTTATGTCGAACATCAGAAAAGGTGGAAAAAGGAATTCTAAGGGAACTGTGAGTAAATTGCAAAAGGAATTAATGGTTCATTTTAAAACTTTAAAATGGGTTTTACTGTGACAACAAATGATGATTACACGGGGGCTTGCATTAACTAGTGCATTGCCAATGTTGCTATGGTGTCACGAGGTGACAGTTTGTTTACTATGACGTCACTTTGGTTTTGAAAATTCATGGACCAACAAGCAAACATTTTAAGATTATTTTTATTTGGATTCTTTTCGGAGATTTTGCATTGAAAATCTCTCCGATTAATTGCTCAAAAGGAGCAAATCAACATGAAGAGAAACAATGTTAAAAGGCGTCTGCTAAATGAGATTGAAGCTGATAATTTAGCAAAAAGAAGTAAACCGTCCACGTCCACATCGAATGGACAGAAAGTTGAAAGGATGAATGTCAAGGCAAATTGCGATGACAATTTAAATTGTGGAGAAAGTTCAACTGTAACTGGTAAGAATTCTAATAATTCTCAGACTACCGTGGGTAATGGGAATTTAAGGAGTACAATAAATGGTAAACCTAAGTTAAAGACCTTAGCAAAGCAAACTAAGGGACGTGGCAAAACATTGCCAGGTAGACCTAGAATAAAGTACGGTGATAAGTCTATTACCCCCATCATTCAAACTAGGGAGATGAAAACAAAGCTTATTTCAGATGAAGATCTTGACCATTTTAATCAGATTGATATGTTGACCCCTGATGAAATTGCTGCAGGTGAAGAAATCTGTCATGATGGAGTGGAAATCTCAATACATGGATCAGATTTGGATGATTTTCCTGATGAAGATTCACAGCCAATGGGTAACAAAGTGGTGAATACACAGAGTGGTACTGTGAGGAGACCGCGTGTGACAGATGACAAATTGATAGAACCCGGTGAATTACCTTCATCAAGTGATGAGGATGATGAAGTTCTACCTCCATCAAAGGTAACTCCAAAGCGTGTCTTAAACAGTACGCCCAAGCCCAATAAATCCAAAAAGGCTAGTGCAAAGAAGTTTGATCAATTAAGGCAAGACCCTGATTTCAAGCAATTTCTAACAGAAATGTTTGATGAGCATATTGCAGCTAATCAATGACCGGCACAGATTCAGACTGAGGGAGTTGTTAATCCAGGCACTAGCAACAAAGGCCGAAAGGGGGCGTTCACTACACCAAAAGGTAACAATTATAGTAATAATGTTAACCTAATGGGTGATAGCAAGATTGTCAAATCTCCATCTGATACAACTTTATACACGCCTGGACTCAGGAAAGTAAGTAAAGGTGATGTATCCTTGATTGAAAAAATTTCAAACTTTGTAGAAAGCATACGCTTGGACAACAGTCGTGGAGATAGACAAAGGTCTACCCCTAGATCAGAAGAAGCAATTTTAAGGTGTAATCCGGACAGATCACCAGCACCTGCAACTGATTCGAGGAGAGTCATAAACGAAGACATCCGTAGTAAGCAGGGTGATATGGATGGAGTGAAGAATAGGTCTAAAGCGGATGACAGAAGAAAAGGAGAGGCTGGAATTGCTGATCAATTGATTGTCAAAGCAGAGCGTTTCAAAGCAAGGGTGGAAGCACCGAAAGGTAACAATTACTCCTTTAATGAGATGTTACTTCCTTATGATTGCGAAAAACTCAGGAATAAGTTTGTTAAACCTGAAGGACTTGCACCTATAGATAATGAAATATTATTCCTGAGAAATTTTGACCAAGATGATGAGTTTTTTCACATCACAAGTCAGATTGATCTGACATTGAGACTCAAGATTGAGCGCAGGGAGTTTGTTGATTTAGAAAGGTTGTTACCTAAAGATAGAACATCTTCTAATAGAGGGGATGAATTAAACAAGCAATTGATCACACAAGGCACTAGCAACTTTTTAGAGGCTCCGGTCCCTAAAGGTGGAAAGATAAATGGTATACGTAAGTGGGACCAAGCTTTCAGGGTGTTCGCAGCAATCTATACCCACGCTAACCCTGAAAGGGCCTCTGAAATATGGCAGTACATATATGTAATCCATACTGCTACAGCTGCAAATCCTTGGGAGAACGTTTATTACTATGACATCAATTTCAGAGAGCTCATGGCTAGTAAGCCATGGAGAAACTGGGGAAAGACCTATACTCAAGGTTGGAATTTAGCTTTCAACACCATGGGAAGCAACAATTCAGGTTTCAGCCAGGCCAACTTTCAACAGAACTCCTATAGTAATTCAACAGGCAATAACAACAGAAGTAGGAGCTGGAAAGATGACTGCTGCTGGAGATTTAATAAAAATAGGTGTAATAAATCTAATGCTGATTGCAAATATGATCACAGATGTACATACTGTGGGGGTTGGAATCATGGGTTCCACAACTG
>JBCAUG010547623.1:0-14757 GCA_038406175.1 Haplosyllis leylae | reverse complement strand
TGCCCTATGAAAGTAGGACCTCCAGAAAAGCCACCAGACTGTTAAGTGCCAAAATAGCAACAGCAGGAACTTCTCAGAGTTTCTTAGCTGTACCCTTCCTGTTAACTGTACACTACTGCATGCCTTTTGTGTGAACCTGCACTTCTCTCTGCAAGTTGTATTATTCTGCTAGATGTATTCTGCATAGCTGCATTGTATTTGACTGTATTCCCTGTGCCACTGCTATTTTGTGTATTTGTACTCCTAAGAATGTGTCTACATGTGCTGTCTACAAACTGTGTTCCAATTGACTTTCCAACCCCTCACTTTGTAAATATGCATTCAATGGACTTGGAGGAGAGTTATTATTATTATTATTAAAGTTATCTCCTCAGTGTTTCTTAATTGTTCTACATCAACCAGTCCAAGGAGTAATTAATAAAGACTGTGCCCAAACTGAGTGTTTTTATTCTTCACAGACTAAGTGTTTCAGAGGGGACACTCAACAACTCAACTGCAAAGATGCTGGAGTTCTAGTAAACTCCCCACCATTCTACCCCCTCACCCCAGTAGTACAGTCAGTTGGGAACTGGGTTGAACATGGTAAATTTGCACAAAACTATGAACATGGTAAATGACAGTTGTATCTGTGGGTTGCTAAACATGATGAAGTTGATACTTAGTTGAAGTGATTTAACATCAAAAGTTCTGAACATATAAATACAAAACTTTAGTCAAGGTGTTTGATCTTTTGATATTTGACATCTTTTTGACAATTTGACATCTTTTAACATGTTGACTCATTACTGCCCCATTGCCCATGTCCCCCATCTGGATCTATGCATTAGTATGCCCATCTGTCCCATTGCCTATGTGCCCATCACCCCTTTCCACATCTAGATCTATGCACTATTATACACATGTACCCATTGCCCATGTGGGTGATTGGGCACATGGGCAATGGGCCACATGGATGATGGAGTATATTGGCATAATAATGTGTAGATCTAAATTGGGAACTGGCCACATGGGCAATGCGGCACATGGGTGATGGGGCACATGGGTGATGGGGCAGTAATGTGTCAAAATGTCAAGTTGTCAAAAAGATGTCAAATATTCAAACATGTGAACTATGGACAAGGTTCACAAAAAAAATAAATTGACAAAATGAGGTTCACACATATTGACATCAATTTGGACATCACATATGAAGCTCACAAAAATTGGCCAAAAATATGTTCTGTGGACATTTTGAGTGTTTTTGGTCACCATCAGATCTGACATCAAAATTGACATCAATATGTGTGAACCTCATTATGTCAATTTATTTTTTGTGAATCTCCTCCATAGTTTGATTTTTTGACATTTGACTCTTTTTGACAAATTGACATCTTTTGATGTTTTGACACATTACTGCCACATTACCCATGTGCCCCATTACCCATGTGCCCTATTGCCATGTGGCCAGTTCCCAATCTAGATTTACACATTATTATACTAATGTGCCCCATTGCCCATGTGCCCAATCACCCACATGGGCAATGGACACTTGTGTATAATAATACATAGATCTAGATGGGGGATAGGGGTGATGGGGCACATGGGCATAATAATACATAGATCTAGATGGGGACAGGGTGATGGGGCACATGGGCAATGGGGCACACGGGTGATTGGCACATTATTGACCATAGCTCCATTAATACTGGATGGATTCTTACAAAAATTTAACTCAACATAGATATTAATATATTCTATCTCAATACACATCAATTTTTCCATGATGGGTTGAATTAATGCATATTTCGATGGATTTAAAATGCTGTCTGCTACCTGCCCTGTCCCTAGTTGCTCCTCATTAGATATTCATGCCTACTTAGTTATGTTGATGAGATGCAGTGATGTCATGTGCATGCACACTTCATACAAAAATCGGGTAGATCTGAGCAAGGAAGTGGGGCTTAGCCTTGTTGCAGCCATATTGGCCAAATTTCGGAAATTTTCACCCCAAATACTCAGTGCTCTTACCACATAAAATTCCAATTAATGTCGCAATTAATAGTCCCTAATTAGATGTAATCTGTGTCAAAAGGATTTTTGAAAATTCCCAATATTAAGGGAGATATGGCCCAAGAACTCCTATTACTGCTCACCATATATGGCACCCATAGCCATGGAAGAATTTCCTAATATAACAAAATATTTGAAAATTGTACTTAAATTACCCAGCAGACCTCCTAATTATCATAAATTATAATAATTTATGATAAATAATGTTCAGTAGCATTTTGAGAAGAATTACTCTGCTAAATGCCATAAACCTGTGCATTCTCCGATAAATTCCCTGTTTCCACCCTGGTAATATTTTTTTCACTTTGACATTACATAGCCTTAGAGAAACATTATATTGATCACTCATATCTGTTTTGACCTCCCAATGCATGCACGAGACAAGCAGCGGCCAATCGAAAAAAATTCACACAATCTTGATTTATGAGAAAACCATTCATTGCAAAAATTCTCAAAAGGCACCATTTGGCAGCTAAAAAGGTCCTCTACAAATCACCAATGACATTGGGCCCCTACCATTGACCCTTCATGCCATAAATGGATGATTTATGTTTCAGCCTAAAAACAGCCAATTACTAGAACAGCCATAGCTCAGAGACCGACCAAGGAAAAAAAATCTGAATTTTTCTTATTCTGAGTTAGATATATTGACACCTTCATGCCAATTTATGGGTCAAAATTGTTGTATCAGTTTGTACCACTTTTATGTCAAGTACACAAACAGATCAGTTTGCAAGTTGTTAATCAAACACAACACAAAAGTCACATGTGTTCTGACAGATTAGATATACACTTTATTTATATAAGGTATTAGAGTTCAGTCATACAACACCCAGCAAGCTGTTAGTTAATTACCCCTAGCCAAGACACACCCCTTGTTTGATCTAGATGATCAGAAGCAGTTTTGATCTTGAAGAGAAAGCAGCTTGATGGGAAGTTGTGTACAATGAACATTAGTTACAAGTGTTCATGAATATTACTGTAGAACTTTGAAGTTTGAATTGCTTGTCGATTGACAAGTGCACATCAGTTGTCTGAGCCTGATGCAACAAAATTCCAAACACCCATCATGTGAAAATTTGTCTAACTTTTTGATATGTCAAAATGTCAAAAAGTCAGCACTTAAAAAGTGACAAGTGCACATCAGTTGTCTGAATGGCCCAGGAAATGACCAATCAGTCATATATTCAAAAATCCAAACCAATGTATCTAGAACACCCCAGACTACACCTATGGCCTGATTCTTGATCAAATCGGTGAATCTTGAGTACCCTTTAAGCTGTCACAAATGTGACGAAAAATGAAAAAAATGCAACCTTTGTTTTCGATGCCCTGCAGCACCCTCCTAAGTGTGTCACACCCCCCCCCCCAAAATGGTACCACCATATAGCCTAGCTACCTGCCCACCTAAAACCCTCAAGACACTTTGATGAGTTGTCGCTCCTTCATCGAGAAAACTTTGATTTTCTGAAGGCACCCCATTTTCGGCAAAATACTCGAACAGCCCTGGAGTTGCCAAAAGGTGACAAATTTCAAAAGTTACCATTAGATGTCATAAGAGATGTCTCAAGCTGTCTTGAGTCCAAATTTGACAATACAAGAAAGTCCTCCTGCTTGAATGCAAGAGGCATACTGACAGTGGTATAACAAACCTATCCAGGGGGACTTATGCCCCCCCCCCCCGCCAGGACTGGGTAATTCCAAAAGAAAGTGTCCCAAATTGCCAAAAAGAAGTTGCCATGCGTGATCCTAAAAAGTACAATAGTTGCAGTAGGCGGGATAAGGGTTAATTAAATGAATTCCACTGTAAATTTTCCTGTGTCTCTCACTCACAGTATACTCTTTGGTGTAATGGTTAACATGGCTGACTGCTGATCAGTAGATTCAGGGTTCAAACCTTACTAAAGTCTTTAATATGACATTATTTTTTATTATGTAATTAGTTGAATTCAAAATAGAACAAGGCAGCCTCCAATTAACATTATATACAAGGCAATACTGACCATTGCCCCCAACCTTACCATGCCAGACCAGACCTAGCCAGGGGTGGGTAGGCTGGGGTGGGTACCATGATCAAGTGACCCACCCGACTCCTTCCCAGCTAGGTCTGGTCTAGTTTCTAGGGGAGGGGGTTGGAGTTGGTCACTTGACCAGGGTATCCTGACCAAGTGACCCACCCCTCTTCCGTTGGCTAAACCTAGTCTAACGCGGGGGGTGGGAGGGAGGGGTGAGGTGGGTACCCTGACCAGGTGACCGGCCACCTCCCCTCTCCCAGTCAGGACCTTCCCGGACAGGAACTACACAGGATGTACCCCACCCTCCCCCTCCCCTGAACAGGACAGACAATATGACCGCATCTCGTACCCACGCACGTGGTCGGTAAAAAAACTCATTACCGCTCCTTCATTGAAGAGTTCAGACAGATCTGCCTGGCGACATATCTCGAAAATAAAAAATACCAGTCGGTCACACAGTAATTGTTACATGCAGGAAAGAATTTCAAGGTGAAAACAACACTGTGTGAGAGGAAATTGCTTGCGGTAAATTCTCCCTGACATTAACAAATTATTTTATCTTTAGGTACATTTCTTTGAAGGAAAAACATGTTTGGGAAAAGGAAAGAAAAGGCTAACATCACGCCAGGAGAACCGCAGTTTCACGTGAAATACGTTGGGAACGTTGAGACGTACGTTGGAAGCGCTAAGGGATGCACCTCTAATCTGGTACAAAAAATCTGGGACAATTCTGAGGAAGAAAAGAAGATGAAGAAATACTCCATGTTGGTGATTCCAACAGGAATTGTGCTCAGCGACGTGGACAACAAAAAGCACGAACTGAAATTTGATATAAAGAATATTTCTCACTATTCTGCCGAGAAAGGAGCGCACGAGCGGGTGTTTGCGTGGATTTACCAGGAGCCCGAGGCACAGAGACTGTACTGCCACGCGGTACTGTGCGCACACCGAGAGAAGGCGCAGCAGGCCGCTATCGTCTTGTCCCGATCCCTCCACATAGCCTACAAAGACTGGAAGGGCGAGAAAATCAAAATAGAGAGAAAATTATTTTCAAATCTGGCTACAAACCCAAAAAAATTGGAAGCAACTAAATACAACTTTTACTTTCCACCAGCACCTTCCCCCTCAGTGGCGCCTTCTGGAGAGTGTCAGTGCAGCGCCCCGAGCCGCAGCTCCAATGTTGGAAGAGATGGTTCGCAGAACCCCAACCAAACAAACGATTGGACAGATGACGATAACCAACGCGAAACATCAATGCCAAACGGAGTTGATGAAGATGAAAACAGAAACGATGGTGATCATGCAGGGCGAGTATCTGGCCAAAGTGAAGCGGCAGTGGTTAGTGATTAGCGGGAAAAAATGAACATTTGTGCCAATAAGCCGTCTAAATCACAATATGCTACTGTATGCTCTACTTGAGAACTAACAAATTTCTTCATGAAAATAAGAATATGTTCAAATAGGATTTTATTTCCATTAACGTATTTGATGTATTCCGCAACTTTGTAATAAAAAGGATTGGTTACTTCCCGTGAATGGTCCTGTCCTGTCCGGGGAGGAGTACTTCTTGGTCCTGTCTAGGGGTACCCCCCTCCCCGATAACAGACACCTGTAAAACATTACCCTTCCCACTACCTCCGAAGGTTTCGGGCGGTAATAACCAAAGTGGTAGTTACGGGAGCACAATAACAAGCCAGAAGTTTTCACGATTATAACAAAAACACCATAAATGATCGCAAAATCCTTTATTTTTCATACAACCACATTTTTCAGTTCTTCTGGCACATGTATCTCAGTTTCTCTCTGGTGTGCCTAATTCTTAATAATGACATGTACAAAATATATTGGTTTCTTTCGAGTAGCCAGACGTTTTGTTGTTCTATAAATAAAAATCCTCTTTCCTAAGGTTGTGAAAATGCCGTCCAGTAATACACACAAAATATTTAGTTCAAACTATCACTTTTTTCTCGATTTACGTAAACTTTCTTGCACTTGAGCAATTAACATTCATTAAATTGCTCAAAAACACATAAAATCATAGCAATGTAATGTAATAAGACTTTCCTGAATGCATAAATACAAAATAAAACTAATAATAAATGGGAGGAATGCACGGGTAATACTTTTCAAATTGCCTCTTTAAGAAGTTGCATAATATTTCCTGTGTTATGAGTTTTGCACAAACTGCGTGAAACCTGCTCAGAAACGCCGAGCAGACTACTACATTTGTTTGTGAAGGCTTAACATCGGCTGTAACCCACGCAACAGTTTTATACATGTCCAGTGTTACGGTTGCTACAGTTACGCGAAAAGTCGAAATGCGCAACAATTTGAGAAGTACACATGAGACGTTCCCCCCGAAACAAAATAAATAGTAATAGTTCACCTAATAAAATATTAATATCCCATTTTGATATGTGCAGAGACTCCCTTGCGTTATGTTAGGCTATCAATATAAACAATCAGTTTTGTGTGAGATCTTGTTTGGTGAGTCGTGCACTCATCATTTGGGGGATTTGAGAGACTTTGGGCTCATACCTCTGTGCAGTCTAGTTGTGCAGGGACACTCACTGATAGTAACACAAACAGGAATGTTCCACACATGTGCAGTCTAGTTGTGCAGGGACACTCACTGATAGTAACACAAACAGAAATGTTCCACACTTGCTAATGCCCGTGTGTCTTGCAATAAGGATGACTAGTAGTTGGCAAATGATGAGCGCACGAAACACAAGAAAAGGTAAGTAGTGGCAGTTTCTTATCGTCTGTACATCTTAAACAATGCACGGCATGTTAAAGCGGAAAGATCTGATTAGTCCATAAATTGTGTACAAATCATCCAGTATTAAGTTTCGTCATTGTTTTACACGGCGTTTCCCAACCGACGCGGCATATAGCCCACTTTGCTGTACCGTGTGTTTTTTGACCAAGCATTCTGCTCTCATTAATACTGAACATTTGAATATTATCACAGAAAGATGATCAGAGGATTTTCACAGCCGCATGCACTGTCATCCCAACTGCTTGTGCGTACTGTATGCACATTTTTTTTTTTCAATCAGTCAAAAAATAGTATATCTTTCGATACACGACATAGTTCGTGATTAGTTAATGCTGATGGGGTACGATTTGGTACATTTGACAACTCGCACTTGAAATTTTTCTTTGTTGTCCAAACAAAAACACTGGAAATCAAAATTCATTGACCCCGCTGGTATTAAAAATAATTTCCTCAGCCAATCTTACAAATACAAAGTAGAAGCACCCTCTTGTAACTAAACCATAAAAATGATGGCGCGTTAGAAATAAATAACGCCGAATGCGACTCATAAAATTATGCGTAGCACCATTTGGTCATTTCTTCCTACATTTAATTATTTCTTAATGGCCGCTTTAGTATCCATTTTGCCTCATTATTAACAGCCCATATTTCGTTTCAGCTAATACAAAAATACAAATAGGGAACACATTCGGGATCAAAATGAGCAACTGGAGTTGCTTTGCACTTTCCACTGAATCACAAAGCAAGGTCAACAGTAATTATCCTGCAAACAGTAGTAAATTTTGACTTATCACAGTTTGTGTCCATTTTGTGGTTACTCGTGCGCAAACAGCGAGCAAAGATGCACACTACATAAACATGTACGGAATCAAGTGATCATTCAAGTACTCAGCATCTGAATCACTCGTGCAAACACGTATTGGACACATCGAAGAAAATATGGAAGATTCGTGTTGTCTGTTTAAACAAACTAGTTTCCAGACAGTTCCTATTTGTACATCACCTTTTACACTGAGCTGTTTTATTCACTAAAATTTCAAGTTGAAAAATCTACCCCATCAGCGACGTTATGCAGAAAATTTGAGGCTGAATAATTTTACATGAACCTGAAGGGAGAGGCATCAGATCTTTCTTCAAAATCATAATTAAGATGTGTGAGACACTCGTTCTCATGATCTACAGAACTTTTCACATGCACACATGGCTATACTTGTCCCGAGTTAGCAGGTGCCACCAACACCATGCACTTTTAACATAATTTCAGCACCACAGTCTGCTCAAATGGCGCCATACAGTAACATTTAAGTGTCTTGGTTCATACGGAGTAAGCACAAAAAAATTGTACAGCTCTTGTCTGCATGCGTATGTGTAAACTGCCAGTCTGCATGCGTATGTGTAAACTGCCACATTTAGCTAACATTTTGAGCACCATTTTACAATGTTAACCTACACTAAATAACAAAGGCATGGAATGATTCGTAAGTCTACGTATAACTTTGGCTCAAACCCGTTACTCCTTCTGCCTTTGGCACTATGGTGCTCACTTATTTATCAATATTTATCTATATTTGTTCCCACATTACATTTGGGTAACGCAGATCAAAACTGTGTACCCAAAATTATGTAATGTTATATTATGATACTCCTGGAATGGTGATAACACAGCTTTAGTGCACGGTATTTGTATAATTTACCTACAATAAGGAATTCTCTGCATTTTGACCGAATGGGACATACAAGTACTTGAAAAACGTTTTTCTAACATATGAACAGATGCTATTTGCTACCTGTGATTTCATTAAGTCGTTAGTAGCTAAAGTATGACGTGCACAAATAACCACACGGCAGGCTGTTCATCTCCAGCATTAGGTGCAAAAGTTTTTTTTTAAAAAATCACACATGCAATTATTACAGTCTCTTTAACGTCTAGAAATACCTGGTGTGCCACCAATTGCTTTTTCAACTAATGAAACACGGCGCAATATTTTGTTCATTTGCATAATGCACCGTTAAAAGATGGTGCGTTACATGTTTTATCACAGGCAGCAAATTCATTTTCTTGTAATATTGCACCATGCAAGAGGTACAGTTTCAGTTTTGGAAACTGTGCCAGGTTGATTGTCACAAAAATACCCATAACCAGGTATAGTTTCAAATACTAAATCATAAAAACAAACATATGCAATGGTATCACGGGTCATGTTTTCGTGTCAATCAACCATTGCATGTCAGTGAGAAGATTACTTTTAATTTAAACTGTATTGTAGTCGTAAGGACGGCATCAGGACACCCTAAAACAATATTACACTGCAATGTTTTCCGAATCAAAGAATCATGCAACGTCCGACATACCTTTGTCTGGCTATTTTAGTACATTTGACACTTTTAGCTGCTTCTAATTACAGCCATACCTATATGTTTAAGAGCTTCACCTTTAAAGGTAAATATTTACTTTGATCAATTTAAGTATGTACTCTTCAACAGTTTCATCTTAAAAGGGCAGTTTCCTTGCTAGTTTCGTGGTCTTGGTATCCACTTCCGTGTTTAGAATGATATCGCGAATTTTGTTGCTGTTGGCAGGAAACTACGACCTGTTGGAAGCACAGAGGTAACAGTACAAACTGGGTCTTAGAAGAGCTAATAAACGTCCTTTGTATCCCCTGCATATTAATTTACAATAATCATTTACATACCCCAGCAGTGTTCGTTCATTCCTAATACATACATACATACAACCCATGACTGAAACTCATTTTATACGCATCTAAGATTGTATGTATTATCAAAATATTAACGTTTAACGTTACTTTACCCTTCAGAAAATTCTAGCCTTCATCTGTGGGTTAAGATTATCAGCGATAAGATAGAAACAATAAGAAAACACCTCTAGATCCCACAAAACATGCACACATGACTAACAAACTTTTTACATTTTGGTGAATATACAGACCACCTATTATGGATTACCATGTATTATAAACAGTAAACGATACCAACGCTCATACTTTAGTGTCGAATCGTAATGACCTCCCTTTTAAGCACACGTGGAAGGCACAATAAATCTTGCACTTCGTTAGTTACGTTGTGTATAACATTTGATATCAAAGAGAAAAATCCTTTATATGCTTCGTATGTCTAAATTCACTAACAGTACGGATTAATAAGCACAATAAACAAGACCCCTCTATCTTAACTTATTATTATAACAAGAATATATAAATAACAATGAGATGAAGCAAGGGAAACAAAGGACTTCAGAATAATAAAGTAATAACGTTTAAACCGTTGGGAATGTTTGATTCGCAGAAACTCGTTACTAATCTGTCATGTCAAACATTCCCGGAGGTTTTTACAATCCTGTGACTAAAAAATATCTGTAACGCTAAAATCCGTAAACATTTTGGTTACGTCTTGCTAATGTTCGACACCACTTTACTTTGCGCCAGGATTACAAATCTTTTTAGCAGTGTAACTGTCACTGCTGCAGCAGTCAGAGTTCAAAGTAACTACTTCTCATCTGTCTTGCCTCAAGAATCAGCAAGTCAAACTGGAAAGTTCAACATGAAATTCATCTTTATAGCAAAATGACTTGTGCTTTGTTCGGCACTCTGACTAGATTGTAAATTGAAATAGTATTTTTTACGGAGACAGTTGTTCATTCACCACTTAACTCAACCGTCCAGGATTAAAACATTTTAAACATCATCGGAATCGTAGATGCCTTCACTTCACCTCCTCAATAAATCGTTTTCGGATGGAGGGGCGAGAGACCCACAAAAATCAGCCAACTGACCAATCTTTGCAAAAAATATCAAGGTTTCCAGTTATTGAAATTACTTTAACCCGTCACGAGTTCACCCCGACAGATCTCGCTATCGAACTTACTGTTTGCGAAACCATTCAACTACAGAACAACTCGCATATTTGGCACAAGGCAAATTGGAAAACTAGAAACGTGGAAAATACCTACTCTGCTATTCAATAAATAAAGTGGTCACAAAATGTCACGGTAAAAACCCCAGCGCAAAAGGATGTCAGCTCTCGCATCCTTTTCCCGTTTTTGACAATATGCTCACAAATGCGTCACAGACATTTTCAATTTGTACTCGTCACTTAACATTGGACAATCTTTGTCTTCTCTCTAAATTGCGGTTTCTTGATACTTCTTTTTTCCATTTAAAACAGCGCTTGTTTGTGCGCAAATTGAAAGGTAAACTAAACTGAACATATAATACCCAGCTCTTTGTCTTTCTTTGTTCTTGCGATGTTACCCTCTGTGAAGCACATAATGTTGAATGTGGTTGTACAAGTATTCTATAACGGCGATGGTCAGACACGTGAATTAGCAGTGGCAGAGGAGAATGCGTTACACTGCAGAGACGTGCTCAGTTTCCCCACCAATCAGGTGCGTTAACAGTGGGCTGGGATGTAGCGTACGAGCCCCCGTACGATCCTCCATAGCCGGCAGCAGCAGCAGGATGGAACGCATATTGCATCTGTGCCCCGCCGAAATTCTGCATTGGATTGGGTTTTGGTGGTCCACGGTTAACTTGACGATAATCTCTGCCTCCAAATCCTCCGCTTCCAAACCTAACAATAAAATTCTTGATGTATACCGCATCTTGCACTGTCTTCACGCAAACATAGTTACTCCATTTTTTTGATTAATACACCCTGGTAAATAAAATATGCTTTTAAACGAAGGTAACAATTGACAAACCTTTTGTTCTGAGGACGTCTTCCGCCGGACTGACGGGCCTCGTAAGCAATAGACTCTAACCACGACGGCACCTCCTGCTTCGCCTCGCACAACAGGTTCACCAAGTCACGCACGATGTTCTTGTTCTTGTCATTAAAGAACGACGTGGCAAGACCTACAAGAACAATTCCTCGCAATATATAATGCATTTCCTGGTTTTCTTACTGTTCTGTTCTTTTTTCAAGCCAAATGATTCTGGGAATCAAGCACTCAGACTCAAGGGTAAATCAATGTTCGATGCAACTCATGCGTCCAGACACTATTAAAGGGTGTCATCACTGTGCAAAAGGCATAATATTAAGACTGAAAACGTAAAGGAGGGAAAGAGCTTACCGAGATTTCCAACACGACCAGTCCTTCCAATACGATGTACGTACTCCTCTATGTCGCTTGGCAGATCAAAGTTGATAACATGACGAACGTTGTAGATATCAAGACCACGTGCTGCCACCTGCAGTGAATTACTATTATTGCCACGAAACAACCGGGACTGTTCTTATTTTAACTGAACGCAGACAGTACACTCAGCATAAACATGAAATCATGCTTGTTAGTCATCAGACACTTGGATTGTTCTTGTTCCAATCATAGTGTACATAAACTATGCAAGAGCCAGCCAACTGGGAATTCTATCAATCGTCGAAATTGCTTCTGGACACTTGCTATCATCAATCACATGGAACAAAATGAATACTTCAGTAAAATGCAAATTAATCGCATTGGTATTTTGCCAAAGCTAGAATTTTACATACGGCAGTGGCTACTAGGATGGGCGTTTTTCCGTTACGAAAGCTGCGCAAAGCCTCTTCTCGTTCCTTCTGAGTTCTGTCCCCGTGTATGCTCGACACGGGGTAGTTCTCACTGTACAGGAAGTGTTCCAGGGCATCTGCGCCTTTCTTCGTCTCAACAAACACCAGTGTCAGTGAGTCGGGACCTGCATCACATTTATTAAAGGACGTCATCACTGCGCAGAAAGGCATAATAATAACATCACACACAGTTGCGAGTGTTTACGCTGTGTCGGTCTATCGGCATTGAAACAGGGTTGTTACACACACCAACAATTCCCCGAGTTTTGTGGCACAAAATGACGTTTATTCCACAACAACCACTCACAAAGAGATTAATAATCCCCTCCAAACTACAATCACAAATACAATAGAGCCTAACGCAAAAACCCCAACTGTACTAAACCCAAAAGATTGTACCAACATCCTACCACAGATTATCTTTTAGTTTCACTGTGTTGGAAGCTAATTCCCAGAGTGAAAACATTTAACATATTTAGGCAAATTCTTTGTCTGGAAAAATGAGAAAACAAAGTCCCCGTATTGTTTTTCTCAAATTAAAAAAAAAAAGTCCCCGTATTGTTTTCAGGTAGAAATTTGCACAATCTCGGACACTCGCGAGCCGATCCACAGTGACTCTACGTTTACTTTTTCATAACACATGTACTCACCCGATGCGTTTAGTAGATCAAGAAGAAAAGAACGTTTGTCCAGCTCTTCAACCCAGACGACCTTTTGTGTGATGTTCTCGCTGGTTGATCCGACGCGCCCAACGGCCAGAAACACATAATTGTGCAAGAAGTCTCGAGCAAGCATCTACAAACATCGACGCACGCGATTATAGACTTTGCTGACTATTTTTACTGATTGTCCTAAGGGAATGTAATCATAATTATAGCATCCAGTTTGTAAGCTGTACAGAAGTCATTTCCTTTCGAGAGGGGTTCTCAATGTAGTTTGCAATATCAATAAGACTCGACACCTGAATTTCCTTTGGGAATGTCGCAGAAAACATGAGTGTCTGTCTTTCTCCAGTCTTGGGCATGTTGTACTTGTCCACGATGCTACGAATTTGATCTTCGAATCCCATATCCAACATACGATCCGCTTCATCCAAAACCAGGTATCTGTTCATAAAAAGAGAAGCTTCTACCATTATGAACTAGCTGAATAGAAATCTGATGGTAAAAAATAATGTTCTGAACAAAAAAAAAAATTGGACAAAACTTATTGGTCTGAATTTGTATTTATCAATCGTGTGTGCACGATGTGTGAAGTTGTATGGAATATTTACTACCAATACATGTCTTTACTTACTTAATACACTCGAGACCGATTTTTCCCCTGTCCAGCATATCGATCAGACGCCCTGGGGTTCCTACCAGCAGATGGCAGCCTTTAGCGAGCTCACGAGCCTGGTTGCCGAAATCAGCTCCGCCATACACCACGCATGGGCGTACGTGAGATCTGTACGAAAACTGAAATAAAAACAGATTGCGTGCGTCAAATCTATGCTGCAGGAAAACGAACCGACTGGCCAAATAAAGTGGGCATTGGTTTGCAACAAAAGTGCTTCCAAGTATTGTAACTGAAACTGCTGGCGATTGTACCTTTCGTGCCTCGTCGTAGATTTGAGACGCCAGTTCTCTGGTCGGCGCCATGATAAGCGCTGAGGGGAACTGTTTCCTGTCTCGATAGCGCCCTCCACTAGACTGTGACTGCAGTTGCGCAAGGCCCTCTGGTGGTCCGCTCTCGTATATCCGACTCAGTATCGGCAGCAGGAACGACGCAGTCTTGCCGGATCCTATCAATGGAAGCCCAAGTGCTTTACGGAATGAAGGTTCGCTCAAAGTAAGCGATAACTTTACATAGATACCCACATAATAGTTTTTGCATTCTCGATGATAGTAGAAGAGTAACTTTCAGTGCAATATTAAGTTTAATACTATGGTACCTATGCAAACCGACCGAAGACCTTTTGGTAAATAAGAATGCTTGCCAGCATTGTGTCGCGCTCTATGACTTAGCATAACTAGATAGCTAAATAAATGGATATATAAAGTAACTAGTTGATAGCTACCTAGCTAGATGGATACCCAGAGACAGCTCAATAGTTAAATAAATAAGACTAGATGAAATTTGAAATATTTTTTTGGGGAAGTCAATTTTCTTCTTTCTTTTTTTTTTGGGGGGGGGGGGGGGTCAGTTTTAACCTTTTTAAAAAAAAATTCAAAGGAAATTTCTTTTTAAACAAGAATTCTTATCAGAATTGTGTCGCACCGCATGCATCAGCTTGTACTTGATATTATTTTTGTATGCATTACAGTTCATTAGTGAAAAATAGAATACATATAAGCATTTTAC
>JBCAUG010547512.1:0-14758 GCA_038406175.1 Haplosyllis leylae | reverse complement strand
GTTAAGAATTGATTGAGATATTGACCAAAATGTGCAGTTTTGCTTGAAACATAGGGTTGTTACCCCTTGTTGCAATCATCTCGAAAAATTAACCCTAGTTTGTGAAGGTTTCAAGGTAAATAGTTCTAACAGCTTTTACATTAAATTTATCAAGATATCATGATAATGTCATGGTAACTTTTATCATGATAGCCCAGGTACTCTGAATCTGAGTAAAATTACTCAGTAATATTCTAATATTTCTGGGTTTTTTTGTTATTTTATGTGTTTATTTTTTGAATTCAATTTGTTTTATCTATTCTATTTCATTTGCGAGTTTTCACACATAATTTTTTCAAAATGTCTCTTTGCTGAATTTGTCAGTAAACCTAGTTCAGACGCTCCAGGAATGGCTTTTGGTTGTAGGTCTAAATTACGTTTTGAAACTTGAGTGGTATTAGCAAAAAAAAACATCAGTTGTAAGCAACACATTTCAGAAAAACTAAATTTGTTGGTTTCTTGGGTGTTGGAAGATAGTTTGTGTTTTAATTTTCCTCAAAATTAACAAAAGGGTAGGTGTAAACAATTTGTATTGTTCTGCCTGCATATGCGCACAATACAAATCGTCCAGAAGCCCTGGTCGATTTGTAACATTTGTGGAAGATAGTGTTAATTACCAATTTAGTCAAATAACAAGAAAATCCTCCTGCGTGAACGCAAGAGGCATACCGAGCGCGGCGTAGCCCATCCCAGCCGGGGGGGTTACCCTGGGGTACCCCCCAGCTTGGGTACCCCCCATCTGGGGTACCCCCTGGCTGGGGTCCCCCTGGCTTGGGTACCCCCTGGCTGGGTTTCCCTCTTGTGCGGGTGACGGTGATGTAATAAGGAATACGTTTACGTATTACCTTGCACAAAAAAGCAAGCATATGTACACACACTTTGTGTTTCTAGATATTTTGATGTCGTTACAAAGTATTCGCAAGTGGAAATTATTTTCACACTCATCAGTACCAACTGTAAAATACTCAAATTTGCTACCATTTAGGATGAAATTGATATAGCATGAGATCAGCAAATTATACATAATAGTACAATTTACATTGTTACTTAAGCCCACTCAGCTCAAATGAGGTCATTAAAACATGAGTTATAATTTGAATGTGATCTGTTTAGCCAAGTTTCTGCAATTCAGTTTTCCCTTAATTATGACTTAGTAAACTTGGTAAATTAGTCAAAACTATGAACCACTAACAAAAACATTAGAATTGAGCCCAGATCCCAGGATTATATACAAGTCTGCTCCTATAGCTGCGCCTCAAACACTAGTTTCTTTCATTGAACATGCGTCATGTGTTTTTCCGTTTTAAAATTGTAACTTAAATTTGTCAAACTATTTTACCAAAAGTATTTGCAAATATGTAATATAAGTAGTAATTAGTACTGGTATATTTATATTCTTGCGCAGGTATCTATTTCCATATTGACACAGCTACATAAGTCACACCTGTATTTGTTTAAAAAAGGGAGACCAATATTTCAAAAAATTTAACAAATCAAAAACGGAAACACTCAACTGGTTTTGTGAAATTGGACTGATTGAGCCAATTTGACAAAAGAAGGCTGACGTTGTGCAATGGTTATTTGTGTTTCCTGTGTGGTCATGTGCCCTCACATCGTGTGGGTGATAAATCTGAAAATAAGACTGAATGAAATGACATATATATTTCAGAATTAAGGCTGAAGAAACCAAAAACATCAATCTAAAAAGAAAGTCTTCCTGCGCAACCACAAGAGGCGAACTGCCCACGGCGCGCTGAGTCCTTCTGCTTTCCCGGGGAGGGGGGATGCTGTCCTGTCTGGGGGATACCCCTAGCAGCTGTCCAGGGGTACCCCTTCCCTTTCCTTCCCCAAGAAAGGATCTGGGACCACAGACTGGGGTACCCCCTAGAAAGGACCTGGTACCAGTGACTGGGGTACCCCCTGAACAGACACACACGTGTAAAAACATAACCTCTCGTCATACAATCATACTCCGTACGTGGGCAGTAAGAATAAACCTTGTTAATATGATAAACATTGTATAATAAAATATTCTGTCTATCTCTGTCCATGTTTTCATGAAAGAGGCTGAAAAATCAAAATGAGGTTCGAAGTTTAATGACACAAGAAGGGCTTGGTGACGTGACAAACATGAATGCTAAGCTAAGAACAATCATGCTAAGAGCAATCTTTACTGAACAAACATGAATGATGGGAATAATTATTAATGATTTAAAAGCTTAAGAAAGATGACAGATTTGTTAAGAACATGAGCGATGAATGCTAAAATATTAAAAAGAAACTCAGTGAGGTTCAGTGGGAGATAGAGAAATCAGAATGTGAATTTATCTACCATGCCACATCTGAATGTTTAATTACATTCCACAAAACATTAGTTTATGAATAATATTTCATATCTATCATTTCACATTTGAAATGACATCTCAAATCCCATCTCACACTTTTGAGTGACATTTCAAATATCAATTTTGAATGACATTTCAAGAAAATGTTTAAATAACAATTCAAGTAATATGTCAAATGAGGTTTCAAATAACATAATAAAAATGAAGGAGTGTAACAATTACACATGCTTGCTTGTGATCATGTAATGTAAACATTCTATCGTTCTCAGATGCATGGCTAATTATAGTATACCATTATACTACATCTTCCCTGGACCTTCCCCAGACCTTCCCTGCACTTTCCCTGGACCTTCCCTGCACTTTCCCTGGACCTTCCCCAGACCTTCCCTACACTTTCCCCAGACTTTCCCTGGACCTTCCCTGCACTTTCCCCAGACCTTCCCTGGACCTTCCCCAGACCTTCCCTACACTTTCCCTGGACCTTCCCCAGACTTTCTTCAGACCTTCCCCAGACTTTCCCCAGACCTTCCCCTGACTTTCTCCAGACTTTCCCCTGACTTTCTCCAGACCTTCTCTGGACCTTCCCTGGACTTTCCCCAGACTTTCCCTGGACCTGTTCCATACTTCATCCTGATTGGTTGGATCCCCATCACCCCATTCCAAATGCTAAATATTGACCAATCACACTTAAATATACTGGATCTCATTATCATAAAACTGCCAAATGTTCCCCTCCACACTGTCCCCATATCCTCCGGGGAGCTCATAGTAATTAATGAGCTGACTCTAACGAGCCAGCAATGATATTCCAAGCAACATTTCAAATAGTATTTTATAACATCACACTTCAAGACATTTAAGGCATGCCGTTTTATGTCCCCCTTACAAGGTTTAGGTATTCATACGTAGCTTGAGCAATTTGACATCTTGATGTCTTTGGGAGTCAACTAATCACATACAAACAAATATTGAGTTAATTTTAGATGAAAACTTACTGTGAGACTGGTCACCCCAGTGCATTGAAGAGGTGAAATGAAATTGTTCGAATGCCAAATTAATTAATGCAAACTAGCTGACAGCTAACATTGGAGTTCACAGCCAGTTATCCAGTTTTCAAGTGTACAAGTAACCTGTCAGTTATCTGGGCAGACAGAAATCATTGAATTGTATTGTTCTTGTTGCGACATGATCTCGTCTAATAATATCCATCCCAGACCTTCAGAGGTTTCATTATTTTGTGTGCACTTTATTCAATTTAAAAAATGAAGGGGGTTTCTGTTGAGGTTATTAGTTGCACAGAATTAATAAGATTAAAACTTGTTTTAATTTATTGTAAGTTAGCTTCCAATTTTACAAAAAGTTAATAGGATAGATGCAACAAAAAAATTGCACACAGACCTCAGTAAAACCCTTTAAAATAGTCAGGTTTTGCAAAGCAACAGATGATTGCCCTTGCTGTTTCAGATAAAAAATTTCAAAAAGATATGTCTATTGATTCAACTCGAAGTGATTTGATGTTTTGAAGAAAGCTTCTAATATAATCTTACACCCACGTGTACTAGTGTTAAAAGGGAGTAAGCTTCGTCTAGATTCGATTTGAAATCTTATTAGGCTCCTCTTGTCTGCTTTTGAATGAAACATCCATATTCGGGGAATTTCCGATGAGCAATCTCAATGTCTGAATGTGATTGATTACATAGTTGAAGATTTCCCCTCTTAATAGTTCTTAGGTCAGACACAGCAATCTTGATCAATTAAGCCTGATGAAAAAGGTCCCATCATTGGACTTACTTCCTTATTAGTAGGAGTGTATAGGCCAAGCAACATTTCACAATAACCCTTCAAAACATGCTTTATCAAGGTCAAAACATCCCAGATTATTATTATATAACCACCTTTGTACGATGGTCTTAAGGGGGGATCAGCGTGGCGGATTGCAGGTAAACTGGAAAAACAGAAAAATGAGAATTTCTCTTCCATTACTTTCATAACTGTTTTTACAATATGCCTATACGGTAGGCACTTTGATTCATCAGTTTACCCACATGGAATTTTCTAATGGCACCTTGCTGACTCTCCTAAACTTTAGAAAAATGATTTTTTCAATGAATTTGATTTGACTTCATTAAAGTTTTTTGCAATCAAATTGTTTTTCAAAAGTTTAGGAGAATTGGCAAGGTGCCATTAGAAAATTCCATGTGGGTAAATTGATGAATCAAAACGCTGACCATATAGGCATATTTTAAAAACAGTTATGAAAATAATGGAAGAGAAATTCTCATTTTTCTATTTTTTCGTAAACTTGATTTGAGTTGATGAGTTTACATGCAACCCACCGCGCTGATCCCCCCCTGAACATTGGGCAGAATAAGATATTTGTAAAGAATTCTACTTTTATTTTTGACCAGTTTTCTTCTACCTTGTGAGCCTATCGGTTGTATCCATTTACCCTAACGGAACTTCAGTAAATTCGGCCTCTTTAGAGGAAATCAAAAAGTCCTGACATACCCTTTATGGCCTATGAGAAATTCTATTTTCAATCAAAATTAAACAACCAATTGCCGATGAAGAGTTGCTACTCGCCATGCTAATACTAGTTGTTTATTACCACTCGTGTACGTAGTACGACGGGAAGGTAATGTTTCAATTTGTTCACCGGGGGGGGGTACCCCATGGTCTCTGGTCCCAGCTTCCTTCCCTGGTACCTGCTATAAGGTCTCTTCTGGGGTCCTGCCCAGGGGTGAACCCAACCTAGGATGGAGGTACCCTCCCCCAAGACAGGACAAAGGTACCCTCCTGTCAGGACAGGGGATATCCCGCCCCGGCCCCCCCCCCCCCTCCTTGAAAAGCAAGTGACCAGTATGCCTCTTGCAGTCATGCGCCAGTACTGTCTGGTCTGCAATAAATGTGGATAGATAATAATTTTAGTCAAGTGTCTGTGTGTGTCTGCCTGCCTGTTCAGACTATAACTTTTGAAATGCTACAGCTAATAACTTCATTTTCATTGTACAAATGTATCTTGACCAAATCTAGGTCAAGGTTGAGTATCAAGATTACTGGATCAAAGTTACGATCAAAATGAAAAAATGACATATTTGACCTAAACTTTTACTCTGTACATTTGTATTGTACTACCAAAAAAGGCAATATCATCTGAAGGTCAATATTTCTCAATATCAAGGTGAAATGAAAGGAAATCTTGTAGCATATAAATCATAAGAACATTTACAATCGACAGAAAATTGTTTTCCTTTCATTTGACCTTTAGATCTATACTGAGTAGCCTCAACCTTGACATTCAGATGACCTAGACCTTCTAAGTAATTTTTAGTAGAATACAAGTATACAGAAATACAGGTTATGTAAAATGTCATTTTTTCATCTGACCTTGACCTTGATCCAATTACCTTCATACTTAAACTTGACCAGTCAAGATGTATCTGCATACTGAAAATAAAGTTCCTAGCTGTATCGGTTCAAAAGTTTTGCCTGAACAGACAGAGACACTTGAGTTTTTCACGATAGGCGTTTCTGTCAGATTATCTGACAGATCTTTACACAGGGAAGAGCAAAAATAACGTTTTCATGGGGTTGGAACCCAGGACCTCTGGATCCTTAGGCCAATGCTCTACCAATGCTCTCCAGCTAGGCAGGAGATCTGTTGGGCAGGAAATTTCTGAAGTGAGCTTTGTTTCATGTGCCACTTCACATTTCTAGAATCAATAGAGCATGACTATAAAAGCCATGAAGATTCAGCCTGGCAATGGAATGTTGACTTAGCTCAGTGGTAGAGCATTGGCCTCTGGATCTGGAGGTCCTGGTTTCAAACCCCAGTGGGGGCAATTTTTGGGGAATTTTTTTTTGCTCTTCCCTGTGTAAAGATCTGTCAGATAATCTGATAGAAACGCCTATCGTGAAAAACTCGATTCTTTCCAGCATAGATCTACTTCGTGATGGCTCTGGTAATCACAGATTACCTTGATAATGATACACTCACAAAACAATGGGAAACACATTGAAATAGTATGAAATTTAATTAATTTATGGTGGAAAAATTCTATTGCTGGTCAATATGAATTGTCTGATATTCGCATAGAATTTAAAATAGATTTAAGTTCAATAGATGGCTTACGATTAACAGATTGTTACATGGATAAAAGAGTTGACTTAAAGCCTGGATCAAATGTTCGTAGACCATTGCGGAACTAGACTTGTAAACGAGGAGTGTTGGGGTTTTCAGACCAATTAATAATCATTTCCGCGCTAATAAACGACTTGGGGATTAATAATTCTTTGTATATTTCCATATCATTAAGAGCATTTTGAAATATACTACATAAAATTCTGATAAATTAAAGCAATTTAGGAAGCATAATTTTTTTCCAAAAATAGCATTTCGTTTATTTCCATACATAAATAAATATAACAATATTTGGGTCCCATTCATATTTCATTCTTTCGTAGATTTAACAATAAATAATTCAGCTGTGTACAATGCTTAGCATACTACTTACAAATTGGCAGTTAAGACTACATGGATAGAGCCTGATAGAGTATATATATTTTCGCGCAAAGCACCCAGAACATTAATAAATAACAAGTGAAATAAATAAAATATGACCATCTGTTGACGCAAGACATTCAAGTTCAAATGTTCCTGGGCAAATGTTGAGATTCTATTTTTAAATTATATAATAGCTCAGTGTTACTTGAAATTCACAAATACATCTCCTTCCCCTCCAGTTATTTTACTCGTAGTATTGGAATGACACCTAAGCCTGCATTATTTCCTACATTATAAGTATCTAAAATTTGAGATTTCCTCAAATATGTGACTCCAGGCAGGAATCTCCATTTCAAATTTATCTCCCAATTAATACAATTTAGTTTTTCCTAAAATAAAAGCTAACTCGAACTAATTTAAACAATATGATGAATAGTTAAGTTTTGCAAAATAGTCTGTAAATTGTGAACTGTAAACAATAATTTCACCGCTTGTAACAAAAGGAAATTGAAAGTAGTCATTCTTAAATTAACTAAATTAGTCAAACTAAGTTACACAATTTAGGGAAAACTCTAATGTTATCCTCTACTATTGGATAGTAATAGTACATGATGCAAATACAATAAAATTTCCAATCCATTTCTCGCTTTTGCAGAGTTTTCCCGGCTAATTAGATCCATAAAGACATTAAAATTAAAACCAAAACATTGCATGACACAACAGGACACATTCGCCGATTGCCAAGACGCTTTCATATTGCAATGTTGGTACGGTATTTACAATCAATCATTTGAATCACCTTGAGCAAAATAATAAAGTTAAGTATCAGGAGAAGTAGTCAATACTTCTAAGTTCAGTCAAGTACAGTAAAAGGAAAATCCGCAATCACACTTTTCTATTTAGAATTGCCATCGTTAACACTAAAATCACACTCATATTTGCAGTTTTCGCCAGCCTGCTGGCATTTTGTATAAATTCCATATTCAAAATATGCTATTCACTTTCTAAATATTTTAGATATTACAAAACTCCAAGGTCGTTGGAGAAGTAATCTTGTACACTGATGTACGACGTAAAAGCTTGAACCAATGTTATGTAATGAAATTATGACCAGCACTTCCATTTTCATCATCAAATTGATTTCATTAAATTAGTTAATTTCACGAAATAAATACAAATAAACATGCAGCAATAAAATTGACTTAACTAATAAATAATGGATATAACAAGTTAAATAAACACAGAGTATTCATTGCATGTTATGAGTATTATATCTCTTTTGCTAAAACAACGTAAATCTGTAGCAACAATGGTGGAAGTACATGTAAAGTTGTAATATATAAATTATGTACGGTATATATACATATCACAGGCTAACATCATTGAATTAAGTCAGAGAACGTCAAAATCAGAGATATTTTACCTCCAACGTTTTCATGGTGACAAATGTCTCTAACCTGACTACTCTAGTCGGTAGATTATCGAATCTGGAAGTAATTTTTAGCCGTCGAATGGAATGGGAAGTGAAGTTAAACGTTACAATGGGAATGTTGCTTGGAACTCTAGAGTAGAATTTTCGTTGAACACAAATTTTGGCTGTTGACTAGATTGGCATGAGATCTACCAGAGAAATTAGTACCGTTTTTTTTCTATACAAATTATCTCTTCGCGCTTACACGTTCTATGTTCTGTTTTAGAATGGCGAATCTCTGGTAGAATCTCTCGATAATAATTAAACTATCTCTGATTATGATGAAATCTCTGTTGTGACGTAATGCTCGCGAAGATGCACTGCGAAGAGGCATGGCCATAATGTCACGAGTTACACTTACATCCACTTGATCTTGGCCCAGTTCATGAATAAACTTTTGCAGCTGACAGAGTAACCAATATATGGCCTGTTCTTCGATTTCTTGGAAGTGACTGGCGTAACTGGCAGTTCCAGATTCGTATCGTCTTTCGTCTAGTCGCGCCTGCTCTAGAAAAACGGCAACTCGCGCTAAGTCTTCATAAGCCATTAGGGCTGATTCCAGTTCCTGAAAATAAAAGGATGAAGTGCAAGTTAACAAATACACAAAGTGAATCAGTGTGACAGCTCGCCTCAGGCGGCCTTCGAGTAAATACACTGATGTGATGTTTACCCTTTTTTTGGTTACTAGAAATGACTCAGCAGTTATAATGATGCAATCTGGAATATTCCATCAAATGTGCGTGCAATTGTACATCAATTTACTGGAGTAAATATCCTGTTCTACACAGAAACAACAACTCTAAACATCTGTCTGGTTAAGTGGTTCAGGCAAGTTTACAAGACCATCATCAACAATCAACTATCCAATTCAGGATTTCCTATACATGTATTCACTGAAGCTGGCTGTTAGCCAAGACAAAAGGCAAAATGTTTTATTTGGGATTCTAACTCTACATTTTTAATTACATGGGAGCGACGAAGAAGTGTTCTGGATTTTTTAAATTGATTGCATCCGTAACCAGTTAGAGGTTTTATTCCAAAAGTTATTGCGTCTTCCTTGTCCGCACCCAGTTTTTGAACCTCACAGGCTGTTTGTACTAGTCAATCATGACTCAGTCGTATCCATATCTCAGTCGAAATACATTCGTGGATACTAATGTTAATTATCAAATTGTTTTGTTTCTATTTCCTTTACACTTTTTACCGTTCTTTCTTTTCCTGGTGAATAACGATGTTCAGCAAATAATTAAACAATTAAGAAGTGCGTACAAAACTTACCCCATTATGACTTTCGATTGTGGATATCGTGTTTTCTGTGGAGGGCATCCCGTTTAAGTAGAACATAAGCAATTGATCTACATGATCCTGGTCACTATCAAACCGTTCAGTGATCTGCAAACAAATTATTGTACATTTTATTTCTAGTTAGCAATTGTGAAATTTTTATAGCTTCACAGGCAAAAAAATATTAAACCATGTCACATAATCTATTCCCAGAAACAGCTTCTTTTGCTTTTGATGGTAGAGCAGACGAAAAGGTCCTTATTGATCCGCCTGTAAAATCCCGTAGTTCAAAGGTGTTACTCATGAATCAAAAACGGAAGAGGAATCAAATCAAACGCAATTAGTTTTTTTCACAAATTGCGTCGTTAAATCGGAACAAGCAAACAGTCAGATATTCTTAGATTCTCAAGAACAACTCATTTGGCAGCATTTGTTTGTTTTTGTCAAAATTATCAATCGTCAGATTTTGTGTTCACGTGTAAATTAGCATGTTCTTACTTTTCTTTTGCAACCTCGGTCTCCGTTTTTGTCAGTTGTGTCATGACTGTCTTGTTTGGGATCAACATGCAATTGAATGCTGCCTTTTTATGTCTGTTTGGCATTCGTGTAATTAAAACTAATCGTGTTTGCAAATCTTGAAATGATTTTTGCGTTATAATTTATGTCAGTAAAAAGACAAAGACCGGTCTGGTGATATTTCTATCTTACCATATTTAGTCACCGTGCTACAGATGACAAATGTCTCGTTCTTTGAGCTTCAACAAGGAGGTGAGCATGTCAAGTTGACAAATAAACAAATTTGCATGCAATGTCTTTGGTTCATTGAATGCAAATTTGGTGATCTCATTGTGGTAAATGTATAGTACTACCAAATCATGAAAACATACCACAGGTATGAGGAAGTCTCCAAGCTTTGAAACACTATTGTCTTGTAAACAGATCAATGAGGCACAATCAAAAAGCTATTCTCAGAGAATTCCCTCTAAATTTAGAACCAAAACATCAATAATTGTGTCCAATTAAAAATCAATGCCTCGGTCAAAAATAAACAATCGTGACACGAAATGTTTTACCAGGGGCCAATTGGGACAATATTTGAGATGGAAGAGTGCGCGTGTTACCGCAAAGTTTGTGAAATACCTACGTATTTATTTTTGAGTTGCCTTAATTTCCTTTGCGCCTCCTCAGATTTTTCGAGCAAAGTACTGTAATGCTCCAAGTAGCCTTGGGTAGGTACACTGATGGATAAGTCACCAAGTGACACTGCTGGCTCGCCTCCATGACATGGACTGTGCCATCTTAACTTTTCAGATTCTGCGGACGCGCTTGTCGGCGACTGATATGTGGCATCCTGAAAAAAAGGGGACCTGTCATGATTGCTTGAATCAGGCCTATTTTCATATTGGTAACAAAACATGAATACAAACATATTAGTTTAATTGTGTCTTAACAATTGGCCAGCAGGGTAAATAGTTCTATGCTGTGTTGTCGTTTTTGTAAATAGCTTTTAAAATGTCCAAAAAGTACGATTGGCCTACGAATTTTACTGCACAATGTGTAATGATCAAAAAATGGGTATATATTTACCCTAAATGACTCTGTAGAGCCAATGCCCAATCTGTCCAGCTCTGCTGAAGTTGCCTCCGTCAGGGGTTTCTCACCGTCGGGTAAAGGCGCCGCGGTGATGAGGCCAAAAAGACACAACAAAAGTACTCCTGTACATAGTCCTTGTGCTTCCATTGTCGTTCTGCAAATGAATCAATGTTTTTTTGGTCGTTAGTGAATTCTGGAAGATTAAGAGTTCGTAATGTCATGATGGAATCATAACAAAAAAGCTCAAGGGCAGAGTTCGTAATGTCATGATGGAAATCATAACAAAAAGCTCAAGAGCTTAAACTGTGGAGAGGATTTATTTCACGCTTTGATGCAAAATAGACCTATTGACCTCAGCTAAACAACTCTTTTTGGACAAACAAAACGTTTGTCATTGCGATATCATTGGCCGCAAAATAAGTGGTGTTATTTCACTTGAACTAGATACATAAAGAAAAAAAAGACAAATGGAACAAGAGAACTTAAAATTTTCTGATATACTTTTACATTTTATGAAGTAGGTCATTTTACAGCGCCGTCTGACATGTTTTGGCAAAGAGTATTACTATAATAATTGGTTTCGGATAAACATTTGGAGTACAACTAAAATCCACCTGTAGAACAATACAGAACAAAAATATTGGAAACGTATTGAATAATATTCCTGTTCAGTATTAAACTCTCCCCAAAGAGAAAAACTGGAAACTGGCCTGAAACCAAAAGTCAAGACCAGTAAAGCTTCGTTGCACGAGTTCCACCGTTATTTAGAATACAACAATTCGAAATTGTTCTTCCTTTTTCACTTTTTGTACAGTCTACTTCCTAGTTTTTAAATGTTTTATAAGCTCTATTTCCTGGCCATGCAAATGATCCAGGTGTTATTTTATTTCCTATAATTGTTTGAACACGTAGCTCTGGCGCAAAACACCACCAGCCATCTCAAAAGACCAATGATCATTCAAATCCAATTTAAAGAGATCTTTTTTTCTGTCACTCTTTACCAAATGGATAGTTTTTGTTTGCATTTTTAATTTTCGAGTGAAGTTCTTTTAAGAGCATTCCTTTAATCACAGTCGTTTTGCCTCCAAACCTGTGATTACAACACAGGAAGCACTTTGTCAGATCCACTTCACATTGGAATCCAACTACTGAGGTTTGTTTTGTTCCCAGGTAACTCAAATATGTATGTTTTGAACCAAGGTGACAGAGGAAGGAAGTGGTCTCCTCCACGCGACTATTTCATTACTGACAAATTCTTCTCGCACAATACTCTTCAATCACAGACAAGGACCTCCCGCAAAATTGCACTGGGACGCGATGACAATATTTTGCAAATAGCAAAGACATTTCCTGGACATTGGACCATCTCTGAGAATAGTTCAGATTTCTGAGGTTGTAACGGAAGAAAGCTGGTTTATTTCATTCAACAATGACTGAAAAAAACTTCTGATCATTTCATGCAAAACTGTAGAGTCATTTCTGGTCTTAATCTCATGACTTTCATTATGTTGCAATGCTTGGGATAGTTTGCAACGTCGATCAAGTATTTATGGAATTTAGAGAACCATGCCCGGAAATAGTAGTTCGATACCTTGTGAAATGTTTCTAATGGTACAAGAATTTGGGACCTTGTTCTTTTTTGTGCAAGTTACCAAACCGCTGCACGACACAACAAGGTGACCATGATGTCACTGAACATCATTTACCTTCAAGTGATGCATCATGTTCAACAGTTGGGTGAAGCGAAAACAAAATAAAAACTCCTTCTTCGTGATTCTACCATACTTGTCATTAATTTATGTTATAAGATAATTACAACACCAGTGTTTTGTACCTATAACAAGGCACGCAGGAGTAAATGTTCCGTTTTAACATTTTTTGCAGGGACCCTTTTTGAGTAAAATTCAAAGTTTAGAAATAAAGATTTTACTTTTCACAGCTGTGAATATTATTTTGTTAATTCTTTTTGCGCGGATTAAACTCTTTTTTACCTCTCTGAAACTGTTCCAAAATTTAAATGAAGGATAAAAATGCTCACCTGATTTGAAATTCGGGCTGATTTTCTCAAAGTTGTTAGTGTGTTTCTTGCTTTTCCGATTTTCACCCTTAACTAGGATTATTTTCTTTAATTGCTGATCTGCTTACGCCAAATAATATTCTGTGGTTCAAACTTTTTTGATAAGAGAAATAGTTCAGGAACTTCTATTCTCTAGTTTCTGCCTCTCTGTTCTGAAGCTTTCTGATGGACCATAATGAGAGCAACATCATTTATAGAGATCTAGGATGAGGTCACACCAACTCATTTTGCAAATCATCACTGTCTGTCATAGGGGCCTTCCCAAGCGTGAAGGAGTGTTGTAAATACGAGCACGTGGAACCAAGGGAGTTGCAGCTGCACATCTGCAGGCGCCAATCAGCTGAATCTCCTCCTTCGTGGGAATACCCATTCATTGAGGAAGTGCATCTATTTTTAGAACAATATGGTGACATCACAAGGAAGGTTACTCGGTCTCAGGACACCCCTTTTTCTCCTTATTTGGAAGATTTGTTTCCTCAACTCCAATCCACAACTCTTCGGTGAAAATCGCTTCCTCATGATTGGTTTACAATTCGTGGGAAATATTACGGGTCAATGAATGAAGTATGGCGTGCACGCGACCAATCAAGACCGAGTGTTTACATCACGTGGTGATGGAGATATGAATGAAGGGACAATAAACTTTTACTATAAATCAACAATATAGTAAGCTTGTAGTCACGCACAACTGAAATTTGCTGATACGTTTCTTTGAATAAACGAGTAAACTTGTAGGCATATAGCAACCTACGAAACTTAATAAATGTATCCCTCATTCATACCTTGTATCCCCCTTATTTTCTAAAAGTTCACGATTTTGACATTAGAAAAAATCTGGAGGCTGGCTCAGTGGCGTGCATGTATGGTCCGGGAGATAACATTGAATCCTTTAATTGTCAAAGGTATTATGAAAGTTTCACAAACAAGCAAATAAATCCAGTCCCACGGTTCAAACTAAACACGCAATGCTATCTCGTCGCAACTTTCCCGAGGGTAACGGATAGCACGATTTTTCAATAGCCCCACGATTCCACCCATAGACGTCTCACAAGCAGTTTTCTCCAACAATGCATCCCTGGACCGGTAGGCGAATTTTATTACTATCCGCTGTCACGGTGTATGAAATCGTGCAAATTGCGCTCCTCTTTGCAAAAAATATTCAGAATACAACACCTTGAATCTATGCAGTTCCCATGTATCACTATACTTCTGCACTGAATCTGTGGACTTTACATAATTTCCTTCGCCTCTTATGCAAAAGCTATCTTGAGATTTCACACAAAAGAAGTGCCCTCAAAGTGCACATCTGAGATAATGTCTTGTTGGCCGATTTGTCTGAAATGTATGCTAATTCCACTTCGCACCCCCCGAATCAAAGTTTCGTGGTGGATTACGATACATCGATATCTGATTGCATAATCCTAATTACGCCTGAGTGAACACCA
>JBCAUG010547401.1:0-14760 GCA_038406175.1 Haplosyllis leylae | reverse complement strand
ATAACCTTCCGTCGTACTACGTACGCGGTCGGTAAAAACCCAGGGCAGATATCACCAGCAATCAAAACAGGGCTATCAGCGACCCCAGGAAAATGTATTTCGAAATTTATATTCCATTATTTCCATTTCCATTCCCTGATTTAGGTGCAACAAGGCGACAAGAGAATAGAACCAGTTTAGGTACGGAAATAATAAAAGCACCAAGCTATTGTTGGGTGAGAAACTCATCAGCAATCACTTCTACCTATTCACCGAAGACGAAACTTGCAGAGATTGAGACATAATGGCATCTACGAACTCAGCTGCTCTGGATTCAAGAAACTAGTGGTGAATGACGTCTATTTATCCACAAAACAGTACAGATCATCCATAGTGCACGGGACGGATTCAAATCAAAGTTCTTCCCACATTGTAATTTATTTTATTTTATTTCTGGTTTTCAAGGACAAAGCTGAAATTGATTCACCTGGATCAATTTTCAAATGTTGATTATGAGCCACAAGAAGCTCGACATTCTTGTGACAATGTTTTCTTATTTCAAGTTTCTTATGATATTAATTTGCCACCGATCGATGATTTTAGACGGTGACAATTCTTCCTATAGCAAAAAAAAAAAAATTAAGACAGAATTATTACTAGCAATGATCACTCTTTCGATCACTATCTCTTCAATATTTGTTATTTAGCATTACTTCAAATGGTATTGGAGTAAATTTGTGGTATATTTTTTCGTTGCAAAATCAGCCAACGTCCTTCACTTCTGTGTTGAAATCGTTCAGTCCAATACTTTTAATTCTTATCATTTCCATTTTTTTCTATTTCATGCAGATTAATTGATCAGTTAAGTTTTTCCTTATTTTTCATTGAATTCCATGAATTCAATGAATTTAAAATTTGGTGATGTCACTGAAAGAAGGTCACCTACTTTTAGTGACTGTCACTATGTAAAGAAGACAACATTTAGTCTTGATTATTGCTTACTTTTTATGTTTTTTATCTTTTGGCACATTATTAAATACAGCCTGTCATTTGTAAATATGTGTCATAATTTCAGTCTATTTATGGCGAAAAACCTTGCATTTTATTTTATGGTGACCTGCATATTTCATAGACACATCACTATTAATGCAATTCAATGAATTCATGGAATTCGATGAAAATATTATGGAAAAACTCGAGTAACAAAAGTAGTATGGACAATCATCAGCAGATTCAACTGAATTCTATCCGTGCATTATTCCCTTTCCATCACGATTGCTTTACAAAACAAAAACATTTCCAACTTTATCTTTCACAAAAGCATGAAAAAGCACTTTGCCAAACAGCTAGTAAGGGTGCTTGTAATGACTGTAAACATTGGTAAGAGCCTGATTTAGTTTGTGATTTCAAGCTTTCTAACCGTTCCACATGCACCACAATCATTAATATCTGTCACATACATCTATTACTGTTCCTCAAATAGAGCTAAAGTACTGTTGTGGCATTAAAGTACCAAAGTCCTAACAAATCGGCCACTTTCATAATTCAGGTTCTCCTGGCCTATTTGGATGAATTAGACGAAACCACCCATGCAATTGGCTCCGTATGAAGTCTCACATAAGACCCTGTAATGTGATGATCAGAGTATCGGACAACTATTCAAGAGATCTCAGTGTAAGTGCCATTTTTGAAAAATTGTTATTGAAGTCATCTAATTAGATGAGAATTATTGAAGAGAAAACTCAATTGCAAAGGAGTCGTTTACGTCCTTGGGTTCAGGGTTGGCTTTGAAATGTCCCAGCACCTTCTTAGAGACTCGCAAAAATTACAACTTTTTAGAGGCTCCCAATCATCTCAGACCTTATTCAGAGCTAGCACTTGTTTCTGGCGCAACACTTCATGAGGAAAACAAATTTATAGGCACTTCATGTTGCAGAAACAAGTGCAGACTTTACCCAGTGTCCTCATCAAAGAATTATACTTAAAACTGTCCACTCATTTTTTCATATGTTATTCTTTATTATTCTAGAAATTAATTTCAACCAATTGCTTCTTGTAAATACTTTGTACTCAATAACAATTAAGGCTTTTATCATTTCCAAATCCATAAAACTTGTGTATTTTGGTGAAGTAACAATTTTTCACTACATGGTTGCACCATGAAGTCATGTGATAAAGTGCAAAAATATGTGCAAAAATCACCAGACTTTATGTGCAAACTGTAAAGTCATTTAGAAACAAGTCCACCAGAGAGGGCACCAACGAAAGATTAATTGTATGGTTTATTTTCATACCTGGTTTGACGTCAAGATAGGAAATGATCCAGCTTTCATCCCACAGCATCTTCGATTGCTTGTATCTAAAATACTAAAGAAAAGACAAACAAAGAATTTTAACGACATTGCAACAAGCCATGACTTTGGCAATGAAACTTTTGGCTGCCCACATTTGGTGCACTTGGCAAAGCTTTGCGCGGAAGATACTCTAGTCTCTTGTTTGGTTTTCGAAACCAAGCACAACTTGGCTACGGGTTGTTACAAATGTTGAGCAAATATCATGGACCTGCCAATTCTGTGTGAAATTCAAAGTTCTTAATGAGCGAGACAGAAAGATACTTCGATTTTGTAATGAACATTTGGCTTTTGAAAACCTTGAACAACTTGGCTGCGAACTGCAATGTCTCTTTAAGATTACATTCACAGGAAACATAAGATTACTGCAGGCATCGATATTGATCAAGAACCAGTATTTCCCAGACGGAGGCGCCAACCTTATTATTTGGCCAATTTTGTTCCGAAAACCGCATGGAACTGAAGAGATTTTTGGTTGAGGGGGCCGTCACTGGAGCCCCGCTCCCCTTGGATCCGCCACTTAAAACAATCATGATGCGTATCTTATACAGTATATAATAATAGCAACGAAATGGCGGCACCGCCATTTTTGAACAAGTAACAAAATAAATGGAATAATACTATAATCTAGGCAACAAGGGAAACAGTAAGTGGCACGAAGTTACATAAACTTATGCTTGATCAGTGTAGATCATGAAATGAACAATCAGAATACAAATAACATGGGAATTGTGGATTAAAAAGTGAACGTGGACGATAATACAGAATGGTAAAGATCAACGGACACGAAAGTGGGAAACATGGTTACAAATTGTGAATGAAACATGAAAGTGGGAAACTTCTAATGTGTCAGAAGATGTACACTAAGTCTAAAATATTAACCAAGTAAAATGGACTAAGGTATGTCAAAAGAAAGTCAATCAGTATTAACTAAATTTTTCGGTACACCAAGTTCAACAAACAACACCCCCAGAGAATACGTGAGTGAAAGTACAGCTAGGTCAAGGCCACCTAGAAGAACTACAACTAAATGCAATAAATCCCTAGCTACAAGCCTATCGCCATCACCTTCTACTAAAAGGAAAATAAAGCTAATGGAGCTTGATGGACCAACAACCAAGAAACATAACATTAATAAAAACATGGACCACATCCCAAACAGTCACCTATTCAGGACAATACAAAAATGGTAAACCATAAGGATGTAACAGAGGAAAAAGAACCCGTGGTCACCGCAGCTGAAAAAATACCTAATACTATTCAACAACCCCCTCGCCAAGTGCAATCACCTGATTTAGCTGCACTACAAGAAAACCTCCATGATAAGATGACTAAACTGGAGCAATCATTAACGGACATGATTAAACCTCTACAGGGCAGTATGTCAGTCTTGCTTGAGTTGAAGGAAGCCTGGCAAGATGGATTACAAGAATGTAAAGCTGTTAAAATACAGAATGTGAAGTTATCAACTAGGTTGGAAAAAGTTGAGTCGGAGAACAAGGCGCTGATTACTAGAGTGGTTTCACTTGAAAACAAGCTCCTAGAACATAGTGTTGTAGTGCAAGGTATACCTGAGGATGCTTGGGAACATGAAGATACTACAAAGGAAAAGTGTCTCATAGCGATATCACACACTATAGATGGTATTGACCACAATGACAAAATGGAGAAGGCAAGACTTATTCCCATTAAAGAAGTATATAGGAAAGGAATATTTCGTCTGGAGAACAAAAGACCAGTGGTCATAGAATTTCATCACAAGAATGACGTCGAGTATTTACTTCGTATGAGGAAAAAACTCCCAGCTGGAATATACGTAGACCAACAATATACGGAAGAAACTGAAAGAGAACGACAAAAATTACACCCTATAATTCAAGTGGCACATAGGCATCCCGAATTTAAAGGAAAATGTAGAATGGACGGTGACAAACTTATCATTAAAGGGAGAAACTACAACACCTCCAACTTGCATCAGCTGCCCACTGATATTAATGGCTTCCATGCTACAAGCAAGACTAATGGCTCAGTACTGGGTTTCTTTGGGGAGCTGAACCCGCTAAGCAACTTCCACCATAGTCCATTCATCGTGAATGATCAAACCTTCCATAGTAGTGAACAGTACATTCAACAACAGAAGAGTCTGCTGTTCAATGATAAAAATGCCAGCCACTCCATAATGTCTTCCTCATCTGCACTCCAATGTAAGACCTTGGCATGGGACATCACCAACTATGAACATGAAAGGTGGAAACAGGCCGCAAAAGAAGTTTGCAAACCTGGGATACTGGCCAAGTTTCAACAGAACTGACTCCTAGGAGATTTATTGAAAAGTACTGGGGACCAGAAAATAGTGGAATGTAGTCGAGACAAAATGTGGGGAACTGGAGTACCCTTGCATGATGAGTCATGCCTACTAGAAGCATCTTGGCACTCTCAAGGAATACTTGGTGAAATACTTCAGGAAGTTCGCCAGGAGCTGGTGAATGCTGTAGAAGACATGGATCCTACTTAAATGTTAAGAACAGGTATAAATTGCTACTTACTGCAACCTTATTGCTTCCGCGCACTACTATCATATGATCACTATCATTGGTAGTTATTTTGTACAGTCCATAATATCGTGCTTTACTTATATTTGTTGTACAGGATGTTCGTTATTACCGAAAAATCTGAGAGTATCGAACAGAGTCCACTATAATTCCTCATTAATGTTGCATAATGTGTCTGACAGAACGATTGGAAACACATAGTAGACCTAGTCTTAAATCAATAGATATCCGAATCCCTGATGTTTGCTTAGATGATATAGAAGACAGTTGTAATTATATCGAAACTGAAGATATGAACCAAATAGAGTGTTCTGCCAATGACTTTGCTGTAATGCAACTGAATGTAAGAGGGCTACTGAACAAACAGTCAAAATTATCAAACTTGGTTAACTCCCTCTCGGGCCAACAAAAGGTTTCGGCAGTCACCCTATGTGAAACCTGGTTAAATAAAAATACAAAAAACTTGGTGAACATACCTGGTTATAGATTTTACGGAATAGAGCGGGTAGGAAAAAAGGGTGGTGGGGTAGGAATTTTATTAGCTGAGGAACTATCCTGTAAAATTAGACATGACCTCATTAAATCCGCCCCTAATATTGAGTACTGTTTTGTTGAAGTAATAGCAAAAGGCAAGAACATTTTACTGGGTTCTATATATAGACCACCAAACACCGACTGTGTAAGCTTCCAAACAGAATTCGACAAATTAATAGGTACATTAAAGTTGGAAACACGTAAGAATATTCTAATTGGAACTGATCATAATCTTGACTTCCTGAAAATGAACAGTCACAAAAATACAGAATTATTTTTCAACTCAATTATGAACAATAGTCTAACGCCCTGTATAACGAAACCAACCCATATCATGAAAGAAAGTGCCACACTGATAGATAATATAATTGTGAACCAGTATCTTCAATGTCAAACAAGAGCATTCATTATTGTGAATGACATGAGCGATCATTTTCCAACTCTTTTGTTACTGGAAAAATTATTTACAAAAAAAAAGAGCCTACAGATATTATATACCGTGATCTCAAAGATGAAAAAATACTAGTTGTGAATTATGAACTATCTACAACAGATTGGGACAGTCTTCTCTCCATTAATGATATTAATACTTCCTATGCGAAATTCATGGGGAAATTACAAAAAACTCTTGATAGTCACATCCCCATAAAGAGGATAACAAGGCCCCATAAACAATATATTTGCGAACCTTGGATTACTAAAGGTTTGCTGAAATGTAGTAAAAAACAACAACGGTTATATTCCATGTCTATTAATACCAAATCTGATACTGATCATGAAAGGTATAAACAATACCGAAATAGCCTCACAAAAATTAAGAGGCGGGCTAAAATTGATTATTATTCCGCTCAATGCTCAAAATTTCGTAAAGATACTGGGAAATTATGGAAAATTATCAACAATGTTATCAAGGGTAAAGTTGATAAATCTTGTGTAATCGACTATATACAAGATGGCCCCACTACACTTAAAACAGCAAAAGAAATCTCCAATAAGTTTGGCACTTTCTTTTCGACTATAGAGGAAAATTACGCCATGAAAATTGGAAACAGCAATAAAGATCTTGATTATTACTTACGAAAAATAGCATCTAATTCAAAGAGCATGTTTCTAACTCCATGCACTGAAGTAGAAATTGAAAAGTTGATACTTAGACTTCTTAACAAAAAAAGTAGTGGATATGACGACATTGACAATGTATTACTTAAGAATCTATGTGTCACTCTGAAAAGACCACTGTGTATCATTTTTAACAATTCACTCAAGCAAGGCATCTTTCCGGATGAGACGAAACTTGCAGATGTTGTTCCCTTGTTTAAAAACGGAGTACGTCATCTTGTAAATAATTATCGGCCTATTTCACTGTTGCCGACAATATCTAAAATCCTAGAAAAAGTTGTATACAACAGAATTTATCCATTTTTAAATGAAAACAATCAGATCTATAAAAGCCAGTATGGCTTTCGCAATAGTCACTCATGCAAGCATGCCATCACAGAATTAATGGGCGAAATAACAAAGGGTCATGAAAGTAAGAAACATACCATGACTTGAGTAAAGCCTTCGACACTATTGACCATAATATTTTACTTGCAAAAATGGAGAGATATGGGATTAGAGGTGTTGCTCTTAAGTGGTTTGCTAGCTATCTAGAGAACAGACATATGAGAGCGAAATGTACTACCACTGACTCCAGTATTCACTGTTACTCAGAGCTCAGACCACTCAAGTACGGCACTCCACAGGGATCATACCTAGGACCATTAATCTTTTTGATCTTCTGCAATGATTTATATCTTAATCTTGAATTATGTAAAGGAATATTATTTGCGGACGATACTACTATCTACAATAGCCATGAAAATTATCGTTATTTAAGATGGACCCTAGAGCATGACATGAAAATTTTGTCGGATTGGTTTAAAGCGAACAAGTTGACACTAAATTTAGATAAATCAGTAGGAATGATATTCGATTTGAAAAAAACACAAAATCCTCACATTGATCCCATAACGGTAGAAAATATACAGCTCAAAATGGTTGAGAGTACGAAATTTTTAGGCATTTGGGTTGACAATAAACTTTCCTGGAAAGAACATTTAAATAAAGTTTTATGTAAACTCAAAAGAAATATAGGTCTTCTACGCCATGCAAACTCTTTTTTAAATTGTCATACAAAAAAATTAATATATTTCGCTCAAATTCATAGTCACATCTGTTATGGACTATCAGTGTGGGGACTGATGTTACCAAATAGCGTATTGAGCAAGGTACAAAAACTACAAAATAAATGTATAAAACTTATTACTGGAAGCGAACCCACACTTGGTCTATATGGAGAATTGAGAATCGCAAGAATTATTGATCTTATTAAATTCGAAAAAGCTAAATTTGGCTTCAAGATAATGCATGATCTACTACCTAGGAGAATTGTTGAGCTTAGTAAAACTGATCATCTAGGTAATTCCTTAAGCAAAGATCATCCTTATCTGACTCGTAATAAATCTATTCCAAATAGACCAAGGCACTGTACAAAAAATTATAAGAATTGTATAATAAACAGTGGACTCAGTGATTATCAAGAATTAAAGTGGGAAACACGCAGTAAGGGTTCATTGAAATCCTTTTGCAGTGAACTCAAACGGGATCTCTTCCATCGATATAAAATGTCTTAAGTGTCATGAAAATGGGAAACAGTATGTTGAGAACAATCATTATTATTGCTAGCCGACATGAAAATGTGAAACATATACGCTAAAACTGATGTGTTAAAATATTGTCATGAATGTGTGAAACAAGTAAAAACAAATATATTGTAGTGTGCCATGAGAAGGGGAAACGAATCCAAGTTCGAACTGTATCATGAAAGGGGGAAACATAGGAACTAAAAATAACCCGTATCTGACTCATATACCTTGATCGACCAGTGTTTTTGTTATCACGAACTGAAAAGTGCCTTCCCGCCAAAACTAGGTCATTCTTTCAGAACCACCAACATGGCGTCTAGATCGATTGCCGAGGAACTTTTGAGCTTAGTCTCTCTGTTTAATTATGGGACTCTAATACCGAGTTTGAGTTGGAATGACTATGTAACACTTAAGGAATTCAAGAAGAGCCAGCTAGGTAAATTATTTCGTGTAAATCGCAGTAACTGTCTTGTAAATGGCCAACCGAATGTAGACCATCTGTATGAGCTGTTTGGTCAATACTCAGATGAGGACCCTGCAAGTGTCCGGGAGGATATATTAGAACGCATTAATTATGGTGAACAAGTATACCGAAGTGTAGGTTGTTTGTTCTTCACCATGCACGGTGTGAATTTTGAACAATGGATGAAATGGATAAAAACCGGATATGGAGATGACCTCCTGCTATTTGTATTGTGTAGGGTGTTCCACAGACATGTACTAGTTGTTTGCAAAGACCGAAACTGGTCTACCCTGGAACCTGAAGGGAGCATGAGTACGTTAGAGTTACTAGATGCGTGTGACTTGTATTTCTTGTACATGAAACCGGGAGTATTTGCAGAACTCACCCATCGCTAAAATGTCCAACTGCAGCTCGAATCCCCCCCGGAATTTCCAAATTGGACATCATCTGAACCCTCAAATACCAGGGTAGAACGTATGGAAAACCTCAAGTCCTTTGTGGATATTGCTCATCTTCCCAGGAATGTCAACATTAACGTGGGAAACAGTGATAACATGTTGGATTGTGATACACCGAAAACATTGTGTCCTGTACCATTGAGAGAAAGTTGCATACAGTCTTTGATGAAATATTCGGTGAGGAGTGAACCCCACTCACTTTTTCTCCAATGTGTTGATTATATATCGTGGGTCACTGGAAGGCTACCTCCAACACCGTTCAGGTGTTATTCAGCAAGTACCAGCTGTGTTGAACTATACTACTTACGACAGGAATCCAAGCTTGCTTCTGTAGCACCAGTGAAGACGTGTTTGGTCATAGCCAATTATTCTGATGCTTGTCACCTCAACATGAAAATTGGAAACACAACTGATGGAAATTTGGGTACCATGAAAGTGGGAAACGAGTCAGACACTTTCACCAAAATTCAATTATATGATAACCTGTACGTCACACCCACAATACTTGGGATGTGGGTCCACAGAGTGGAAACTGAAAACGCACAGGTGGTACTACACAAAGTATCCCCCACAGTAATAAATAACTGGAAGCAACCACCGGTTGAGACATGGAGAGATATTGACCCTTATTCTAGTCTCGAAGGTATAGGGACAGATAGTGAAAATGAGAAAGAAAAAGAAACACTGGAAAAAGACGAGAATAAAAACTCAGAGGATGCAAGCATGTCCTATTCTTTGCATGAACGTAAACCTAAACATTTGGTAAGCAGCAGACCACATAGGTCAAGCAGGAAGGATTTAAACTATGCAGATGTCATGTATGACAGTGAGTGGGATGTACAAGACAAGCCCAGACAGAAAGTTAGACTTAAACCAGTTCCCAGTAGTGGTCCATCTGAGGAATGGATGGCCGCTCAAAAGGCACCAACTGTACATCCAGTGTTGACGCATCCAATTCCCCATGTCAGTAAAAAAGATCTGGAGTCTGATACCAGTGGAACTGAGGACCTCAGCGCTGAAGATTTGATTCCGCTGATTAACTTTGTAAAAGCCAAACGTGAACATGATGAGCACACAACTAACAATAGAGTACAGCTGTCTGCAGAGAAATCTGAAAAGGATGAGGATGAGGATATTCCTAAGAGGAAAGGTCGTCTAGTGACGACAGAACATGGAATAAAAAAGAAGTATAAACGGCGTCGGTGTTTCAGCTGTCCAGAATGTGAATTAAAATTTGACACGCAGGGTGGCATAAATAAACACTACAGGGACAACCATCGCCCTGTTATATGTAACATATGCCAACAAAGCTTCACTACGCCTTCTACTCTGGCTAGGCATAAGTACGTGCACTCTGGTACTAAAAAATATCCGTGCCATCGTTGTGAACAGTCGTTGGTGTTTCCTAGTGAACTGAAAGTTCATAAATTGTCTCACCGCCATCTAAAAACTGAGGTCTGCCAACATGGAGGATATGGTAAAAGTTACTACAGTAAAAACGAGCTCGCCAAACACGTTCTAATACATGGGAAAGTCACTTGGCATTGCTCATCTCTCGGTTGCGGTTATGTCACTAAGGACAAATGCCTGTTGAGGAGTCACAAAAGAGTTCATTCGGAGGAGGCAAGGTTTACTTGCGACCAGTGCAGAAAAGCCTTCAAGTACCATACACAATGGACAAGGCATAAGAACAGTACAGACGACTCTGTATGCACACTGTTGGCTAGAAGTGATTCACTGGAACTTTAACTCTGACATTAAAGGGAGAAACATTTAGGTTACACTAATTTATATATACATGCTTGTGTCAGCTTATTGACGTTGGAATTTACAGTGACTTTAATTTAAGTTGTGAGCGATTCTGTCATGAAAATGGGAAACAGCTTTTAACATGAAAATGAGAAACGATATTTTCTTCTCGTAAGACGAAGGAATGAACACAAAAGTGAGAAATGTTGGCAATTATTGTGAATATTTCTTACATTGTGAAAAGAGGAAACACTTGAAATAGAACATTGAACGTAACTGCCCTACCTGAGAAATTACAAGTAGCCAAGAGAACCTTGTAAATGTTTTATTCTATACAATATTCGTCTAGTTCCAAAACAGTTACAAAATTAAGTGTTTATCTAAGTAAAATATTTGCATAACTATAAGGGATCACGAATACATTTAAAAGTAGTGCTTGAGAGTGACCCGAGGATGAACATTAAAGTGAGAAACGGACTCTCTTTTCCTTCTTCAAACATCAAGTGTTAATTGTTGAGTTTAACGTTTGAGTTTGTTACTATTTATTGTGCGTTTGATGGAACATTATTTTAGTTTAATTATCACAGGCAGTCTGATGCTATGCATACAGTCCAGACGGACTTTAGACTGACCTCCTTTCAGTGACATTATTGTCTTTCTTTTGCTGTGTTATCATTAAGGGTACGAAAGATACATGCGAAATGTAAAACTGAAAGGAAATAAATTATTATTATTATTATTATAATGATGCTTTCAGAAACTAATTGGCTGCTAAAGACAACAGATCCCAATGAATCCCAATGCCAATCCAAATCCCACTCAGCCACTGAGACTTGTGTTGAACAGAATGTTCTAATTTTGTGTCATGCTCCACTTCACTTTAGGGACTTGGAATCATTTCAAGATTTAACACATCTGTTCAACACAAGTCTCTGTGTCTGAGTGGGTAAGGCATTGGGATTCTAATCCATAGATAGTTGGTGTTGTGAGTTCAAATCCCACTGGAGGCAACTTTGTTTTTTGCTGATTTTGAAACATTCGATGTCAATTTTGTACAAAAATGCCAGAAATGTCAGATTTGTGTCATTTAGGAAAAACTTGAAAGAGGCACGATACCCAAGGAAGTGCATGTGAATGGACTGATACTCCAATTTTTTTTGATACATCATGATATTTTACTACAAAATATGTACGTTTGACCTGCAACAAATGTTTGCAAATAAATTAGTTCTCATTTGTTTGTCACTTCCCTGCAACTGCAGACAAAACGTTTTTGCAATGTTTTGGAGAAATGGTTGTGTATTCTGGATCACATATGGCTTGACTTGATGGTTTGTTGGACGTCACTGCAAAAGTTGTTCACAAACATCTCCAAAACAAGAATGTGAATATTATCAACTTCAGCAATAAGGACTTTAAAGATTATCCTTTACCCATTGGCATCTAATTGCAGAATTACCAAAATTTATGATTTAAATCACGAAAACTGTAAATGGAAAGCACAATTGCTAGTACTGCAAGTTTTAGGCACTTTCCAAACCTTCAGAATATCCAAAATAACTGCAGTACCCCTTCAATGTAGTGGGTACCTCCAAAGAGCCAACAAAAACTGGTGAACTCAATGGGGATGTACTGCAGCATTATCAAAGGCATTACCATGTTGCACTTCTTGTAAAAGAGCAATGTGTCAAAGATTGCTATGTTGAATATGATCAACCAGGAAGTCCTGGATCCACCACTGGTCACATTTAACGACGAGAACGTATTTCTACGCAGCCCATTGATTTGCGTGTGTGAGCAAATAATTACGAATGGAAAAATGCCATTTTAATTATAAGCTGAATTTATTCTGGCTAAAGTTGATCCACACCATTTGTTTACATCAATTCCAGGCGAGATATCTTCACAACCACCGCAATTGTTTTATCAACAGTGTCTAAGTGCAGTGGTTTTGCCAACAGTATAAATACAGGAATGTTCAGTTCTGATTTCGAGTTTTCTTAAAATCAGTTGTAAATTGCAAATTGTATGAAAAGTGAAAAATATCCATGTGCAAACACAACACGTGTTACACAACATTTTCCAGTTAAAGATGTTGAAGGAAACACTTATTCACACGTTGATTTGCCACTGAGCAAACCTAGTGTTTTTATAGAAGATTTGTTGTTTAAGCTTCAATTGAGATGCTATGCGATGGAAGCGCAACCTAAATTCAACCTTATTCTTCTCGTGCTGCTGATGACAGTTTGCTGGATAAAGGTCACATCTGAGAGACAAGAGCACACAGCACTAAACCCAGGACAGAACATAACTGGGAAAGTGACTGAAATCTCCACAGCCAATCCCATGGACTGTATTAGAAGGTAAGAAATCAACACAATCAATCCTATGGGCTCTATTAGAAGGTAAGAAATCAACACAGACAATTCCATGGACTGTATTAGAAGGTAAGAAAGCAACACAGACAATTCTATGGACTGTATTAGAAGGTAAGAAAGCAACACAGACAATTCTATGGACTGTATTAGAAGGTAAGAAATCAACACAATCAATCCTATGGACTCTATTAGAAGGTAAGAAATCAACACAGACAATTCCATGGACTGTATTAGAAGGTAAGAAATCAACACAATCAATCCTATGGACTGTATTAGAAGGTAAGAAATCTACACAGTCAATCCCATGGACTGTAACAGAAGGTAAGAAATCAACACAGCCAATCCTATGGACTGTATTAGAAGGTATGAAATCAACACAGATAATTCAGTGGACTGTATTAGAAGGTAAGAAATTAACACAGTCAATACCATGGACTGTATCAGAAAGTAAGAAATCAATACAGTCAATCCCATGGACTATATTAGAAGGTATGAAATCAACACAGCCAATCTCATGGCCCATATGACACGGTAAGAAATCTACACAGTAAATCCTGTGGACTGTATTAGAAGGTAAGAAGAAAATGAAGCCAATCCTATGCACTGTACTACAAGGTAAAAATCTATACAGATTGGCCATTGGATTATACTGGACAATCCCCTTGCTGAACTACAGGAGCTGAATTTGAAGTCTGTCAAAAAGAGAGTTTTTTCAGGATAAAGAAACTTTTATTACTATGTTTCTACATTTGTGACTTATCTTCTTTCATGATTTATTAATTCCAGATGTTTGTCAGATGATTTGTGCGTCGCCTGCGCCACAACATATGACAAACGTTATGTCATCATCCAGAGACGCGGCACCGCACAAGAGAAACAGACACTGGTTTCTGGTGCAGGTGCTGCCATCTTCACTGGTGAGAGTTTTTCCCTGTCTGTTGGTTTGGTGTAATGTCCAAAGAATAAGGATCATAACAAATTTATTTACCTCATTAAAATGTGTTGGGGAAAATCTGTTGGAAAACCAACTTTACACTTCCATTTGTCCTTATGCTCAGTAAACTATACTAGAGAGTACGACTTAGTGATTGGGGGACCACCTGGTATTTGGAATGGACCCCCTGCTATCCTCTACTTCAGCTTCGACACCCTGACTGGACTGAGATTAATGGCCGGAAGTAAAGCAAGTGACTATGATCCACTCATCCCTGGAAAGGTAAATCAATCAGGGAAAGGTAAATCAATGTGTTCCACCAGGGAAAGGTAAATCAATGTGTTCGACCAGGGAAAGGTAAATCAATGTGTTCGACCAGGGAAAGGTAAATCAATTTGTTAGATCAGGGAAAGGTAAATCAATGTGTTCCACCAGGGAAAGGTAAATCAATGTGTTAGATCAGGGAAAGGTAAATCAATGTGTTCGACCAGGGAAAGGTAAATCAATGTGTTCGACCAGGGAAAGGTAAATCAATGTGTTAGATCAGGGAAAGGTAAATCAATGTGTTAGATCAGGGAAAGGTAAATCAATGTGTTCCACCAGGGAAAGGTAAATCAATTTGTTAGATCAGGGAAAGGTAAATCAATGTGTTCCACCAGGGAAAGGTAAATCAAT
>JBCAUG010547290.1:0-14761 GCA_038406175.1 Haplosyllis leylae | reverse complement strand
TCTTACATCACACAAAATAGTTCCCACTAAGGAGAGGAGTTGGAAATCACCTTTTGGCTCTTCCCCAGGTAGAATGTAATTTTAGCTAAGCCCTGTTAGTATTTCCAAGCAGTTTAGGCCATTGCTGACACAATTATGTGGTTGAAGGGGTATGAATATACACACATGAGTGCAGTACTCAGTCCAGACATGATGTCATTGCTCTGGGTATTGATTGGCTCACTCATACATCACACCACTCTGTCTAGACCTCACGTCATTTGCATGTGACAACTCAAGCCTAATTGGCTGGAAATAACCATCACGAGTGATTCTTGAGGGGGTGGACAGCTAAATGCCCTAGGTGCACTGCAGGACCCAATTTCAACATCCCTAGGTATTTTCTATGAATATTTGGACCTGCCTCCTTAAGCTTCAGCTCGTGACACTGAGGAATCCATTGTGAACAGGTGGGAAAGCATGCAAACAAAGGATCCATCCTAGGTTTAAAACCCAGGGCAGATGTCACAAGAAGTCCAAATCAGGGGTATCAGTGGCCCCACAAAAAAGGACTTGTGTCCTCCAAAATATTTTTTAGAAAATATATGTATGCAATCCATCCATTCAGGTGCACTCTGTAATATCAATATTATGTAAAGGTAATCCAAAATTAGTAAAATTACTGCATATTCCAAAGTTCCAGTTTGTATCACATTATGTTTTGGTTTGTAATCAATAAATAGTTAAACCTATATGGTATTTAATGTGGTATCTTGTTTTGTTCACATCTCATTGGTATCAGTGACAATCCAGCTGAACTCTGCCACCTGTATTTGGCACCTAAGTGGTGAATTCATTCTGATATGTACAGGCCTTTGCTTCTAAGTGTTTACACTAAATTAAATTACTATGTGCACTGTCCATTGGTGCATGTTGGTGTTCATGTTAATATTGGACATGTCAAAACATCAAGGAACACAGAAGTAAAATCCACAAAAATAAATGTGAAGGAAAATATTACAAAATGCTTAAATACAGTCCCTTCCATAAGTTGCCTACGCTTTATTCGAAACCTTTCCTGCACAGAATTTTTGCTACAATTTACCTTGGTTTTGAGCAACGCTATTCAATACAAGTTAAGTAGTGGAACACACATAGGAACGTCGTAGCTTCATGAAACTACTCAGAACCATACCTTAATTGTAATACACCTTGAGATTTCTTGATTTTAAACATTGTGATTCATTTTGATTTGTGATTCATTATCCAATGCATTAATATCATATCAAAATGCACACATTTTCGAATAATATTGTTGAATAATCATGAAACATCAAAGGAGTTTGTTTCAAAAAGTTAAAACTTTGTTTGACATCACAAGAGCAACTTAGACTTTTTATCAAACTGTTTCAAAATATAGATCTATTCACTACCCTTTTACATTAATATTCGGAGTCATGTTCTGCTGCGGCAGATAGATGTGTACAAATGGTTGATGCGCAAAGGCTGCAGAATATCTGATAATATTCACACAGTTAAGTAACAGGTAATAAATGCAAGCGTACATGGATTACGGACAACGTGTGCAATGTAAGTTGGATTCTCTCGTTTAAACCCGGTTTCCATTCATGTGTTTTTAAACACAGATTTTCATTATTTTTCTCGTATACCAAAAAAATCTTATTACCAATCACATGGTATGAGGCAAGGCACTGTTTTTATAGGTGTCTGTCATTTTAAGTCCAAGGTGGGAACTTTCTCCCAGCATTTGGAATTGGGATAGGGACTTGTTTTTGAGCACTTTTCTGTCAAATGGTTGGCACTCATTAGGAGATTTCTTGTACTTTCTGACACGGAATAAAAGCCAATTGAATCCCTTGTTTCACACCTTTGCAGAACTTTGACCAATAGTGAATGGGATTGTAGCGTGACAATCCACTTATTGGTTGGCGGCCAATGCACAATTTTCTCCTAATGTTGTTTACTCTGTAAGACAGTATCATAGATGTATGTCTGAGGTGGGAATTTAAGTCAAGCTAATCCCGTGACGGTTTTACTGGAAGGCACGTCATATTAAACCCAAGAGATGTAACTATTTTGAAGTGCTCACGTACGTGCTAAATAAGAAGAGAGTGGTCTCATTTAGAAATCTATTATCTTATTGTCAAAGCTAAATCGTAACCTAATTGGTGGATTTGGTGATCAGGGGGGGACGAGACCTCTTTGGAGTCTGGTTTTCTGTATTGTGTGTTGAGCTTTTGGTATAAAATAATGTCACTGCTTATTTAAGAATTATTTACAGACAAATATACAGTTGATTATCAAAAATAATGATTTCGAGGCGTCAGAAGAGAATAATTATTTTTGGTAATCAACGACACAGAGATCTTCCATTATTAATAGATATATCTTTTACAAAAAGTAATTTTTCTGTGGAGTTTTCTCTTCCCGGTATGACACATATGATACGGAGTGTCATCATACAATGAAGATTTTTCATTCCAGAACTGTGACAAAAAAGGAACTGACATTTTACTTTCACGACAATATTTTGTTCTGAACGGTGGTAAGAGACCATGGAATCCATTAATAATGTGACAGCAGACACCAATTTGGGAACCACAGGATGGAGCACTGCAGAGACACCTGGAGATACTTTCATGGAAGAAGTCAAGACCTACACTGAATTCAAAGTGGCATATCTTATCAACGAATATTGGAATCCAATTTTGGTACCAATTGGTCTTGTGGGTAACACTTTGTCATTTTTTGTTATGATGAAAGCAAACAACAGGAAAATGTCAACTTGTATTTATATGGCGGCCATAAGTATTAATGATAACCTTTTGATGTATGCCTGTATTCATGCTCACTTAGTTGACTTTCTTCAGGTTCACAATTGGAATGCTATTGAATGCGACTTTGTTGCATTTGTGTCTCTGTTTACTCTGCAAAATTGTACATATTTAATTCTTGCAATGACCATGGATAAACACATTGCAATAAAATGACCACACAGAGCAGCCACTTACAGTACTCCAGAAAGGGCAAGAATGGTTACAATGATTTTGTATGTATGTGTATTTATTTACAATATCCCACATTTTTTTCTTTCAAGTGTAATTGGTCATCACTGCATTGCCTTTGGTATCAGCAGTGTGTTCTCCAGAGTGTATTCTTGGTTCAGTTTTGTTCTCAATGCCATAATTCCGTTCACATTGTTAATTCATATGAATTATGTTATTGTTAAAACTGTGAGAAACAGTAGAAAAATGTTCAGCCCAAGTGATACAAACACTAGAATGAAAACAAGGCATAAAACAATGAAAACTGCTGAAAGTCAACTGACTATCATGTTGCTGTTGGTTACTACATTGTTTCTGATTTTACTTTGTCCGACCTATTTCAGATTTATTTATTTAGTATTTGCCAAGAGAGATACTCCCCATAAATACGCAAGATCAATGCTCATTTTTCAAATAACTGTTCAACTTTACAGTACCAACAGTGGAATAAACTTTTTGTTGTATTGTTTGAGTGGACGAAAATTTCGAAATGACCTGAAGGAAATTCTGTGCTGTTTCTGCACTTCAAATGATTCTACCAAAGACGTATCACGATCAAAGGGTGAAGAAACCAACTCTGTTCGTGTCAATTCGTCGAGTTCCATTCCTTTAAATTGAACATTCTTTGTTGATGGAAGATCTTTCAATTCCGGCTGTTTCGTAAATAGTTGTTTCATAATGGTTGTCTATGAGTAATTTTTTTAGTCGTCCTTTGGACACATAATTTTGACTAAACTGAAAAAAATGTCATAGACAACCATTATAAAATTATTTACGAACCATTCAGAATTGATAGAAGCAGGAGACTAAGAAAGGTGTTAAGTGTTCATCCGATGGAGAATTGTTATTAAATAGAATAGTCTAGATCTATTTAAATATTTACACGTTACTATCCAAGGGGGTACCCCTGGGCAGGACAAGATTGGGATACCCCCCTTCCCTACACAGAACAGCAGAGCGAGCACTTGCTACGCGGCGGGCGGTATGCCTCCTGCGTTCACTTTCTTGTGGCCTTTTGATTTTGTCGTCAAATGAATAGTTTTCATCGAATCATGAACAGTTATAATGACACATAGGAAGGTAGTTTGGACTGATTCGAAGGTTACAGAAAACAAATCCCTCGACTCCTTCTCCCTAAATCCTCGTTCTTAACAGAGTCTGTGTGAATTGAACAGTTGATTTGGAGAGATTTCTTGACTATCAACAAGTGTGTATTTACAATCATTAAAGGTCAAATATTTATACTGGACAAGTGTAGCAAACATGTTCGAGTGTAACTGGTACCTGGTCAGAAGAAAATTTTTGTTAGTTTTTCATGATCAGCAAATTTCTGTCATATATATTACATCTAGTCTTTGAAAACTAATAGAGATTAAAATAAGTAGTGAAAGTTAAGAGATAGTGGCTAGAATGTATGCTGTTTGATAAATATATCACAGCTAAAAACAAAGGGTAAGAGTAGATTTAAAAATCTGTCAAATCTAGTAAAAAATGTTTGTCATCAAAAGCTGAATTGTGCAATATTGTTATATTCTATGCGCGCGAAAACACTATTTGTCATGGCACTAACAGAAGGAGGGAAATTGGAATTATAACATTACAAATTTTGTTTTCTATTTTATTACTATTTAGCTAAGGTTTCATGAAAATCCCAGTCCTGTCCTGACTGGGGGGTACCCCTGTCCTGGGGGAAATGACCTGGGACTGGGGTACCCCCTAGAAAGGACATGGACATGGCACCAGAGACTTGGGAAAGTACTCCTGGAAAAGAAATGGGGCCAGAGAAATGGGAATTGGTACCCCTTCGGTGTTAACAGACAGACGCCTGTGAAAACATAACATCCCGTTGTACTACGCACGCAGGCGGTAAAAATGAGGAGAAAATAATGAACACGCAAAAAACTTTATTTGTTCGTGAATTGAAGCTGCATTCCCCGGACATATATGTTGTCGTGTGTGTTTCTGTCATCTCATTAAGTCTTTAATCCATGTATCTTTGAAGTGCAGAATGTACAAACACACGCATAGATGTTTAGTGTTAGAGATATGTTATTTGCACTCTTCTCATTTAATTTAATTTGATTTGAAGATTAAAATTGGAAGAATTATGCTCAATTTTTTACATTTTGAAGAAAAAATGTCACTCACCACACTATGGGAAGAGCATCCATTTCAGACTGTTTTCGATGGTGTCAATCTTTTACAATCATGGTCTGTGAGAAATAAATATTTGGAATGATTTTGCAAAATTGAGGTCATTTCTCTACAAACTGATATTGTGAAAAAATATTTCATAAAGGGGAGATACAAACTGTATTTTATTTGCTTGCAATATATCTGGAGATGGCTTAGATATTCATAGATATACACGTCCAAGACAATCCCAGAAACAGATGCTCTTCCTACAGGGTGCTTACTTGTCAAGCATCCAAATAATGGTATAGAGTCTACTGAAGATTCACATATATCAAATCAATGCAAAGAAAACAAAAACTGTTACACCAAATAAAGAAATCTCAAATTTTGATAATAATAATAAACATTTATTATCCATGTATCATTGATACATTACATTTTATGTTCACACATTTTTTGTTAATGTTTGAGGATAAAGGGTAACCAGTAAACTTTAAGTCGTCCACTTTGAAGGTTGGTACCCGGTAAGATAATCAAATACCTAAAGTGTTTGTAAAGAAAACAATGGGGTAATATATATACAATGAAAATGATGAGAAAGTTAAGATCAATCATTAGTTGTTATATCTAGAAATGCTTGCATCTTAGTTCAGAGCGTGTTACATCTGGAACAGTCTGTTTCTATTGAACTCCAATGTTACGTCTAAATGAGAAAATGATGGAACTTCCATTGTCAATATATAATAGAAACTTAGGTAGCTTGAAACAGATTAACAACAGAATAGTTACATCCCAAAATGTGCACAGCTTGTGTAAAAAATATGACCAAATGTTCAAACACAAAGTATTTGTGATAGGAGTGTTAAAACCCCAGAGAACTAGATCTGTTCTTTCCTTTGCACATACTGTTTACGAGGTGTCAGTGCCTCTGGATGTGGTAGGTGAAGCATTTTTTACAATGAGGGCGTTCATAATGTCCAGCCTCCTCATATTTCAATATTCCGTCCGGGTTTGTGAATCCCTTGCCACATATTTTTGTAATGCTGAATTTGATGTTTATTCTTGTAATGCTGGTTCAGTTCTTTGGCACTAGGGGCAGTCATTGTGCAAAATTTGCACTTGAAAGATCACACCATTCTGATTTTATGGACACTGTGTGTGTTAGTTTCAAAAACTACTTTGTATGTAGCTTTGCCTATAGGGATATCCTCATTGGTGTCCACGGTCTTGGAAGATACAGTAGGTTTGGTGTAATTGCCCATATCGGTCATGTCACATGGTCACCATCATAAAATTTTGTTTTCATCCATCATGTGGCTTCAATCTAAGTTGAAGTCAGCTGACAACTCACTTTCCTCAAACTCACACAGTGTCATACCATCTCTAGAGTTTAGGCTCCAGAGATTGTTAGTGAATTAATCACGCAGAGAGTAATTAAGAACACTATTGTATAGCTCGCTCAAAAGCGTGTTTTGGTTAGCCGCCATTTTCGCAGTTTTAAAATTTGACTTGTATCTGCTACCGGTAAAGTGGAATAAGCCTGGATGTATTCTGTAAGTCATAAACTCCTTGCGACGACTGCTCAAATTTGCTTATAGGACACATGAAACACTTTGCTTGTAGGGTGTTACATCTAGAAGACGCATTGACGTGATAATTCGGATGTTACGTCTAGAACTTGAATGATGCTTGTGTTCACTGATGTATCTAGAACTGTCATTTATCAAATAAATAATGTTTATATTAACACTACAATCAATCCCAAGATGACATTTCTTTGAAGCCTGGATGCCAATGTAACAGTATTAATTCCCAGGTAAGCCTGGACCAATGTCTACAAACTCCATTACCATTGTGTCGAATTTGTAGTGTATGGAAAACGCTATTAGTGCACTGATACACACTTCATGGAGCAAAATTGAAATTCTTTGACCTTTTATTTAGGGCTTACACTAGTCTAAAGCAACGTAAACGAAGTTAGTTCTTCTACAGCGAAATACACAGTATCTTGCCATCCTGACGAAAGAATAACCTGTTCTGACTTATTACTGTCCGTGTACGAAGTACGACGAGAGGTTTTGTTCTCACAGATGTGTGTCCCCTCCACAGGTGGACGGGGTGACTGATGCAATGTCAGTGTTTGGATTCCAAAATCTTAGAAAAGTTCCCCTCCTGTTGTTAAATTTTTGAAAATCTACCTTATCTCGAACAACAAGATTTACATTGCTGAATTGAAGTGGAATGGATTCAAAAGTGTTGAAGGCTCATTTCATGGAAAGTGGAATATTGTAGCATAAATAAATAAATGAAATCTGTGTACCACACATACTCAATTGTAAATATATATTGGTTTAATTCACAAACATTGTACTTTCACCATTCTTCGAACCAAATAAGCATATGAATATATTGAAATGAAAAATACGAGAAATTATGAATTGACATTGTTTGGTTATGGTTGGTCACTTGTTGTTTCACCTGTGCATGATTAAAGAAAATGAGGTTGTGAAATCCCCAAATAAAAATTGTTTTTGTATTCGCATGCATGTTTCTGCCAAATTAAACAAAGTTCATTTCAAGATATAAAGCATAGATTACCAATGGATAAGATGAACGTCATAATGAACTACTAAAAATACCGTATTTAATGACTCCCAATAGAATTAATTAAAGAACAACTGCCATATGCTAACTTTGAAAGTGAAAATAATTGGTACGTAGCTGGGTTTGAATAATACCCATGATAGAGCCACAAACCTGTCTCCAATGAATGTCTTAATTGCTACTGTCTTTTCTGCTACAAAACTTCTTGTGTTAATTTAAATAATAGACTTATATTTTTGATACCTTTACCTTAAGAATTTTATGACTTCTATTCAGCAATTTAGTCTTTTTAAAGTATGAATCTGTCTGGTTTAACTCATGGAGAATCCCCTGATGCCCATTAGGCACAGGTACAATATTTCCAAGTTACAAACAGTTCGAGTTTGTGCAACTTTTATTGCATTAGAAGATAATTGCTTGATCATGCACGAAAAGTATTATGCGAAATGATCGGGAATAGGTATGAATGTTGTGACCTGTTTTCCGATAAATTCTGGTCATGACTCCGCCGTTCTTTCGTCTTTATCAACGCATGGCTCAGACAACAGTTCATTATCGTCCCTTAATGGACATAGATCTATTTCTAACAGAGTTCAAAGACATTAAATACCCAGTGTACGTGACTTCTCACATGCCGAGTCGAAGTGGCAAAATCGTTTAGAGCGTTATGTTGCGGTATGCACGATCATGAGTTGGAAACCCCACCACCCCCCAATGCTTGTAGACACATGATCTGCAAGTATGTGGATCGAAAATACTTGCCTGTCATACTGACCTTTATACAGTCAGCAGGTGATGCACCACAGTTGAGTCTGGGGATCACACAGGTGAGAAAGCATGCAAGCAAGGAATCCTCCCTAACTTTGAAACCCTGGGTAGATGTCACCAGAAGTCTAAAACAAGGGTATCAGTGGCCCAATAAAAGGGACTTGTGTCTTCCAAAATTAAAAACGGGACTTCTCACATGTGAAGAACTTTCCAATTTACATGAAGATATAGTCTTTGAATAATTTCTTTTCAAATCTTCCATTTGATCAATTCTATAATTTAGGAAATACTTTAGGTTGTGGTTAACATAAAATGATGTCAAATAAAAAAAATCTCACAAGAAACTGTTACCAAAAAGATTGCTAGTAAAAGATAAATTAAAAGTCATGTCTGCGAAGTAGGACAATCAATACTTCACATTTGACCTATTCAATTCCAAATGAATTTCTTACATAATTTATTTCAGCAATTGGATAAATTCTGATACAACAAGAAAATCCTCCTGCGTGAACGCAAGAGGCATACCGACCGCGGCGTAGCAAGTCCCGGGGGGGGGGAGGGGTACTCAGCCTGACCTGGCTGGGACTGAGTCCCGCCCCCCGGCTGGAACTGAGTACCCCCCGGCTGTGACTAAGTACCCCCCTAGCTGGGACTGAGTACCCCCCAGCTGGGACTGAGTACCCCCAGGACTGAGTACCCCCCCTGGCTGGGACTGAGTACCCCTCCCCCCCGGCTGGGACTGAGTATCCCCCCTCCCACATGTGGACAGACAAACACCTGTGAAAACAGTACCTCCTCTCGTACTATGTACGAGGCGGTAAATATAGATTTGTCGACAGGTACCGAATTAAAATAATATCAATGATGGACTATTTCGTTTTCAAATTTAACCAATATGAAATGCCACTAATGCCAACTTCGGGAGTTTCGATATTCCCAAGAAGAAGTTTTCTTTCCTCTTGACGAGGATTGGGGCCGAAGTTCTAAATGCATTATCACATAGAGATTGAGCTTTTGATCTTTATATTAAGGTGCAAGTCACAATTGTGAAAAGATTCCATTTACTTATTGGGAAGGTGAAATTTCCTTAGATTACTCTGAATGTCTTTCTTTTTCTATTCACAAAGGGGTAAATTACAATGGGATAAAAGTCTATTTATTCATTAGAAATAATACATTATTGCCGAGAACTTGCCGAGATAGATGTCCTCCAGGTTGAGGTGAAAGCGGAGTGCCGAATCAAGAAAACAGGATCATTGGGGTTTTCCCTAAATGGATCAGAACTCTCATTGAATTCAGAGAATCTGAGACATCACTGAAGCTTGGATTGGTTCAGTAAGGATCTGCTCTGTTACATGTGTCTCTGTGGCACAGTGGTATAATCTCTGTTCCTTACACGGGAGATAATGGGTTCCGCTTTCCAATCCTCTCCAATTGCAATCCCCTTTTTTAATTTTTAATTTTTTTGTCACTGAATGCAGCGAATTCAGTGAAAACATTTAGGGAAAACTCCAATAACCTCATTTTCTGAGCCGACATCTATGCTGAAACAGGTACGTCACGATAAACTTTCCCTTTCCCATTTCTGCACCAATTAAAGCTATATTTTTGATTCTGGATTCAAAATGTATTTCACTAAAACCTGTGGATTTTTGTAGTTCTTACTTTTGAGTTTAGTTTCACAGAAGTCTGAACTTTGTGATTTGTGAGGGAAGCTGCCTTCTTTGTCAGCTTCAAACAATTTTGACAGCCTTAAAGATCCATATGGTCAAGACTAGTTGAGAAGTACAGGCCTCTTAAAACAGGATTTTCCAGACTTTCAGAGAGTCAGGTGACTATCCGTTTTCATTTCATAAGTTTGTCTTTTTTAAATGAGATTGTAAAGAGATTCGTGCGTAAACTTACGAAAGCAAAGCAAAGGGTGGGGTTAGTACTACAGTTGGCTATATTTACATCGGAACAGGAACTAGTCTGTCAAACAAGTTTTATGCTGCTTAAAGTTGTGTAAATTTAGTTTCTTTTCTTTTCTTCCTGCATCAACATGGCTTACACTCACTAAAATACATCTTGACCTGAATTAGATTAAACTTTTTTAAATATCACTAAATCTGCAAATGTGCTCAGCAGGAGATTTAATTGCTCTGTTTGCACGGGATTGCGTTGTCCTAATTCAATATCCTAATGGTATTTTATTGTTGTACTTTTGATGATTGCAATTGAATGTTGGATTGTAGGTTTCCACGAAAGAAGAGAATTTCCTTATTCTTCAACTTCAACAAGTGACATTAACCATGAAACAGCATACATCTTTACAACAATAAAGAACAGTTGACGTTGAATAAAAATATTCATCTAGAAATAAATCACTCGATAATACTTTAAGGCGACACTTGGAGAATTTTATTTCGACATGGAATCTATCAATATCAGCAACAATAATGTTACTATAGTTAATTTGGTTACCACTGGATTTATGGAATCAGAGGCAACAACAAAGGACACTTTCATGGAAGAAGTCGAAACCCATACTTCATTCAAAATTGCTACTTTTCTGGCCACTTATTGGTTTCCTGTTTTGGTACCAATAGGACTTGTGGGTAACACTTTATCTTTTCTTGTTATGATAAAACCAAACAACAGGAAAATGTCAACATGTATTTATATGGCTGCTATAAGCATCAATGATAATATTATGATGTATATGTGTGCGCATGATTATCTTGTTTCAACCAGAAAAATTCACCAATGGCATCCAGTTGAATGTAAATGCATTGCGTTTGGAGCTTTATTCGCTTTACAAAATTCTACATTTCAAATTCTTGCAATGACAATAGACAAGTACATAGCTATAAAATGGCCACATAGGGCAGCTACATACAGTACTCCACAAAGAGCACGAATGATAGTAGCGACTGTGTATGCTTCTGCACTTATTTATAATATTCCGCATCTTTTTCTCTCACGCATAATTAATGGTCAGTGTTTTGCCTATTCGGTAGACAAACTTATTACAAAAGTGTATTCTTATATCAGTTTTGTTCTCAATGCAATAATTCCATTTACACTCTTAATTCATATGAATTATGTTATTGTTAAAACTGTGAGAAATAGTCGAAAAATGTTTAGTGCTAAAAACATATGTAAAGGCTCTGGGAAAGCCCATGAAACCGACACAAGAACAAAATCTATGAAAAGTGCAGAAAATCAACTAACAATCATGTTACTAATGGTAGCTACTTTATTTTTGATTTTGCTTTGTCCAACTTACATCCGATTTATTTATCTTCTAATAGTCGAGCGAGACACTCCTCTGAAATACGCCAACTCATTGCTCTTTTTCCAAATCAGTTTCAAACTTTACACTACTAACAGTGGGATTAATTTTTTCTTGTATTGTACAAGTGGACAGAAATTCCGCAACGATTTGAAGGAAATTCTGAGTTGCTGTTGCATTCCGTTTCGCCGCGTCAAGGAAAGAAACGATGGATCGCACTCTGATGCCACAGAATTCAGCTTTGTTTCTGTCACTTCGAATCCTACACATTAAAGTTCTTCACCTACTGCGTACGTAGTTCGAGAGGACAAAATGTTTTCACAGTTGTCTGCCATTATGTTCAGGGGAGGAGAGGGAAGGGGTAAGGGATACGACATGTCTAGATCCTGCCTGGGAAGGGAAGGGGAGGGTATGTCTTGTTCTGGTCCTGCCGATGAGATTCGATGAGGAGGGGAGAGGGGTACCCTGACCAGATTATAGTTGCCACGTTACTACTGTTCTTTTTTATCTGAACCAAAATTGGCACAGATTAAACGACGTGCGTCAGTTATTCCAATTTCCAATATAAGTTGCTCCCCGTAACATGGGATACCAGGTGTGTTCCCGCTGATTCCAATTGTAAGGAATATCTCATCAAATAATCTGAGACATAGGACAACATATTTACATTCAAAAAGGTCTTTAAGAGGCTTAATTGTTCTGTCAATTTTATTGATTTGGCAAACGCAGCCATCATTACTTGGCCACGAATATTTATCGAAAGACCGAAGGACACTGTCTGGCGATCACGGAATTATGAGAACATTAGTCCTTTTTGAACCATTTTTTTTACTTGAGGTGAACCTTTGTCTCAAACGCCGGGCTGGGGAGGTAACGAGACTAGGTTCATAATGTGCAAGATCTTTGTTGCTGTGCCTTCTAATCATCCCAACTTTTAGGCATGCACTCTAATATCTTTGGAGCAGATTAGAGTGTACCATTTTTACCGACCACGTATGTGGTCGCAGGGAAGGCCATGTTTTTACAGTATCTGAAGTTTTGTTCAGGAAGGGGGTTGCGTCAGGTGGTCAATGGTCTAGGTTGATCAGGTCAGGGGTTCAGGTGGCCCGTGAGGGGGAGTCGGCTCAAGCTGTCAGGTGGTCCATCTTTCAGAGGGGTCAGGTTAAGGCAAATCAGTGGTCATCACCCAGGGGAGTGACTACAGGCGCCAGGTGGTCCATGGCTTAGGGGGGTGGGCAGCTGGTTCTTGGTCTGGGGTGTCAGGTTGTTCATGGTCCAGATGGTCAGGTCCAAGGTGAACCCTCCCTCCTTACCAGATGTGTTGCCTCGTAATGTTAATAGGAGGCTGCCTGGTTGAGGAAAATGTCAGTCATGTTAATTACGTATTACATTTTGTTAAGTGTAAAAAGTGGATCCGGTAGTTGAGTAAGTGAAGAAAGGGACAGACACATGAAATGCGCTCGGCTGTGTGCCATCGTTTTCATGACTCAGATCTATTTTTAGAGGGGGAACCATTACCCTCCTGGATCCTCTTCTAAATTTGATATAATATTGGTCAAGCAAGTGTCATGTGTCATCTTCCCAATATATTCAATACTTGTTGTATTTGCAGATGCTATAATTCTCTGTGGTTTCTCATAAAGTTTCCCTGCCTCTCTTATGAGCCGTACACTGTATAGAGTAGATTAAACAAATAAATTGTAATGCATAGATGTATATCACTGTGAAATACTTAAAAAAATATTAGTGTACACAACAAAAGAATAACCTGTATTCCTGAGAAGTTGCCCTTCCCTTCGTTGTAAATAATGGGTTATTACAGAAACCTCTACCTTTCACTTCTGTATTTATGAACAGTTTATATTTTTCTCATATAAACAGTAATACTGTTATTATGGAGGACATGCATTTCTGCTAGATCAATAAGATGATAACTTTGCTAAGACTTTGTACTTTTGTAAAAGTAATAAAATAAAACAATTCAGTCAGAAGTAGAGATAACACATTCACGTACAGTTTGTATTTACTTCTTTTGAAATATTTTACAGTCGCAAAGATAAAAGACATTTCTTTGAAATTCGCTCCTTTGTATCTGTCCAATTAACTGTTCCAGATCAAACCCATTGGAGATGGAATAGAATTCTGAATTTGAAATAATGTAAGAAATAACTCCTTTATCATATAAGCAAATCTACTCTTTTACGGCATTTTGCTTTCGACGTTTGAGAAAAAAGATTGATTCAAAGCTCAATTAGGTCAGACATCGTTGTCCTAAACTGAGACCACGCAAAAAAGGATCCTCAACCAGAGCATTCAATACTTGCAGGATAAAATTGTCATTCCACTCAGAAATCAGGAGATGTCAGATTTATCTTCCCAAGGGATCCGAACGACAAAGGGGGACTGTCAAATATATCACCAAGGAAAAGCGAAAGGGAATATTTTTTCAGTCCCAACCCAAGGGAATATTTTTTGTTAATGTTTTGGCAATTATAGAAGTGACTTTAGGTGTGTAATTGATGAAGTAGTTGATGCATTTGTGCGAATATGGGGCACCTATGCTCATGCCTTAATTTCAAAATTAGATCAAGAAGAAAGAATGGCTGCCATTTTTGATTTCATGTTTGACAGCAACTCTGCCTGGGGTTCTCGAACAGCAACAATAAAATTTAATATAAGTTAATTTCACCAGTCAGTTATTTTAAATTATGCTGGGGTCATGTAGAAAATGCTCTCTCTCAACTGAAGAAACTCAACCTGGGAACTCTGACACAGAAATGGGGAGATAAGTACGAACAAATGTCACGAGTTGACCTTGAGGAGAGAAAGCTTAAATGCTTGGGAAACAACCGTACACGGGAAAATCAAGCTCCGCAGTGCATTTGAGGCATTCTCTGGTAAATCTCCTCACAGATCACTCGTGATGAGTAATTCC
>JBCAUG010547179.1:0-14761 GCA_038406175.1 Haplosyllis leylae | reverse complement strand
TTTGTAATCGAACTATATTTTTTTTGCGAAACTCATACTGTAAACTCATACTCATACTCGCAAGCATCGATCACACGCAAGAAGTATGGACCTATTTTGGCCATCCCGGAAGAAATGCCATAATATATTGATTTATATTATACAAAAACAAAATGCACCAAGTTCATGTGGGGAATTTCTAAGATATGCACACGAAATCCGATATTCTAGTCCATATCATTCCTAGAATGGGTCGAATTACAAAAATGTTATGAGTCTCATTTTTGTGCTTTTGGGAAAGAAAAGGGAGTGTGAAATCTTTCTGTTTAACAATCTTATTCTGGCGTTTCAATTCAATGATTTAACTTCGTCCCAAATTCAAATGAGTCAATGATTCCTCACAGTGGTTGTACGATGGTCACAGATACGAGACAACGATATGCAGGGAATCAGACGAAAGAACACACACAAGCAATTCTAATACAAGTGTCATGATTGACAGGCGAAAATTGCACAATTTACTATTCTTGGAGAAACTCAAATTTAATTCACTGGAGTTTTCTCCTAAATGGAACAGAAATTCACTGAATGCAGCAAATTCAGGGAATCTGAGAGATTACTAAATCATGTAATGGGGTTAATTTAAAGATCTTCTCTGTTACCTCTGCCTTCCTGGCACTGAGGTCGGGTGCTGGTTTCTCACACAAGGGATAGCAGGTTCGAATAAAGCAATCCTTTTTTTTCAAAATCATATTATTTTTGTCATTGAATTCCTAAATTACGTGAAAACATTTAGGGAAAACTGGACTAAATCATTCTCCCCGGCTCTTCAGGTCGTGTGTTCATGTACCTGTGCGCTTATTAGAATGAAGGCCAATCAATGGGCTCTCTCTCTCTCTCTCTCGGTGAAGCATAACATCACCAAGACAAGCATGTCGTACACTGACATAAACAGATCGATTTCCTTCATAGATTTTTTTCTCCTGCCTTTTATAATCTATCCCACAGAGCTATTTTTGATAGTCACTTCATCATGACCAAGCACATGCGTCATGACACTGTATTATTGTAACAAGCACTGCGTGTCCCCGAGCCCCCAGTTCAATTAACCGTGACTGGATCAATCAAGTGCAGCCAACATCAATGATGTAACAACATATCCAGGGGCACCAGGAAACACCCCGACAAGATGGTGACCCCCACACCCAACACGGATTTTATAAAGTATAATAAGCACTGTGTGTCCCCGAGCCCCCAGTTCAATCAACTGTGACTGGATCAATCAAGTGCAGCCAACATCAATGATGTAACAACATATCCGGGGGCACCGGGAAACACCCCGACAAGATGGCAACCCGCACACCCAACACGGATTTTATAAAGTACAATAACGTTCAATGCGAATGTTTGTTTAGCGAACGGATTTAGGCTATTGATTTTTTTTTTTCAGACTAATGACAACGTCGGTTTTTATCTATGTTTCAGAACACACCAAAAGGCATCCTTAAGACATACATAAAATATTATATTATTTCATAGCTAATTTAGACTCAATTTCACTGAAATCACAACGGAATTTGAACTAAGAATTACTCGATATGCGGGCAGTGGCGGATCCGCCAGACGGGGCTCGAGGTCAACCCCAAAGGTGGATGCGCCAATCTAATATTTTGGCATTAAAATGGCGAAAACGGGAGTCCAGTGTGGAGGGGGGCGTGTCCCTGGCAGCCCCCTTGGATCTGCCACTGGGAAAATTCAGTTCATGGCGACAAGAGTTCCGCACGTTTCGTCACTGGTCGCTTTTGTGTATTAGTTAGTAAACAGAAGCAAATTCAACTGGCTGGAGTGAATTCAAATCACTGTGAAACCTATGATATTCATTTTAGTATCTTTTGCTAAGGAAATCTTAAGGAATATTTCCGGATGATTTTCTCCATAAATTATAATTATAAAGTATAATGACTCGGCTTGGACAAATAAATCGATAATACTAAGAAGCGATTGTTAGCCTCAGCTCAACCGCTTCAGGTCATTGTACTCTTCCCTCACTTCTATCTGATCTCTCGTGGATTTCGAAGAGCATGCTCATAACTTTCTGAATCAATGAGGCAAAGACACTGTAGCCAAAATAAGCGAATCAAATTAAAATCCTTAAGATAAAACAGCATCAATATGGGAGCTTCTAATCCATCAAGATTATATTATTATTATTATATTTCATTGATTGCCCTCCTTTGACCCAGTTGGTGAGTATAAATTTACTACGCCAATAAGGCTAATCAGTGATACCACGCATAGTGATCAATAGACCAAATCATAGGCATCATGCAAATATCATATTACACTAATCGAAGTTTCTGTCTTTTAGTGAAGGACAATATTGGAAGATTGCTATGAGAAAATTGATTAATATAAAACAATCTTAGGATATCGTTTGGTGTGAATATCTTTATCTCGACAATCATCTGTGCTTCTTGTTATTGTCTTAAATCAGAATAAGTCGTAAGCTATTTATGGCTTCCATTTCCCTTCCTATCTTCCAGTTGCCACATTTCATTTGTTTCAAAAGTCCGTGACATTTCCAAGACACATCACTAATTTTGCCTGACAGTTTAGTCTATTTTTTTCAAAGTAAAAAACAGGATTACTTTTAATGTTCTTGAGGACCATCCCACCACCTATCCGGGAAGGTAAAATGTAACAATTGAGCTGGGAAGAAACATAGTGAAGGTCAGAAACACTGACGTGTGGTAATCCTGATCTTGCTTCCACTTTCGTTTTAAATTTACATTTTAGCTTCGTCGAAGTCAAATGTAAATTAAGTCTCCAGAAAGACCGACAGTCAATTTTAGAAAGGATCAACAGAGCCGACAATTTGTCTGAGGGGATCAATAACTTCCAAAAGACAAAATTCTTTCTGTCTCCTCTGACAGAACTATGCATGACACCCATGCCTTCATACTATAATGCCTATCATATTTTGTCATCTAAAATGATAATTCGCTGCATATTTGGATCAGTATTGTAAAATCATTTTTCTTGTCATTTATTACACAATCAATCACTTTTTACAACCCTTTTGATGTGAACTAAAAAACAACATTGATTAATAATAATATATAATAATAAAAATTTCCTGTCATAATTCACTGAGTGACAATCTTGTTTCCAACAACATTTATGATCAGGAAAGGGTATTTGTTTGGCTAAGGGAAACAATCAAATAATCGAGTTGCTTTTTGGTACACATGAGACGAATTCTAAGGCTGGTCATGCCATGTGTGTAAATATGCACAATACAGGTTGTGTAAATACTTCATAATTTTGGTCTTAATAGCATAACTATTTAGCAAAATCATAACAGTCAGAAAGGACTGCAAATGCACGTTTTACGCAGAATATGCAGAAAGTCCTTACCAATTTATTTGTAATTATACTAGGCTACTTAACTTAATTTTCAAACAATATTAATCTCTGGACATGCGTATTTTTTACAAAAGAAAAAACGATAGTGTGCAACAACATATTTGTCACTAAATAGTTGTTTCAAGTGTTAATTTAGATAAAAAAATTAAATTGACACTTGCATTCTGTTTTCAAGGATGTTTAAGAATTTAAACTATTCAAAATGTTTATCTATGCCTCAAAGGATTGAAAAAAAATCGAATTCGTGAAAAAGTGTACACGGCAGGTTACTTACAAGTCCTGTTTTGTAGACCGCTTCCCACTGGTCTGGTTCGTCGTAGTACAGCAGTATGTTCTGCGGTTCATAATTTTTCTGGAAAAATACATTACACGTTAAAGCCTAGTTTTTCTACAAAAATGGCGGTTTACGAAATATTTTCGAAATAGCTCCCAATTTCTTCAACATTGTTCAAAATTGAATCGATTGTTTGATATTACTTGCGTAATATTCCGTAGATGTTATAAATAGTCATACTTTTGTAAAATTTGTCCAAGTTGATCGATCACCGAGTGTCATTTGAAACGCATTACGTTTGAATTCTTCCGCAAAAAGGCAAATAAAATTGGATGTAACAATTGGGGTTTTCATCGACATCTTCTCCACTTGGTTTCCTCACAATTAATTGTTTTCCTTGGTGAATTGTTCATTGAGAGAAATCTATTGATTTCACTTTGAGCAACAGAGCAGAAACCATAACTCTGAACCTACCTGAGGATATTCAAACTCAAATTGTAAGCGCCCTCGGTCTGATAAGAAGCAAAATCTCGCTAGAAATTCCCAATCCTAAAACAACCAATAATAATTACATGGAGTGAAAAAATGCGAATAATTTCCATGCATTTAATAAATTCTGTACGTCTTGAATTATGTCCTTTTTTAAAAATAAAATATCAAGAATGGCAAAAATGAATTGGCTACACAAATTTTGGTCTCGACAAAATGGCTTTGTTAATTTCTCGCCATCTGCGTCGAACAAATAAATTTTGAACAATTTTTTTTTTGCATCTCTTCGTCAGTTCAAAGTAGTTTGATCTGTTAGTAGTATCTTTAATTGACATCAGCGCTAAAATACAGGGTGATCTATGAACATTATTAGTTAAACCTATTTTTTGGGTTATGTAACAGATTGAACATTGAAAATTTTATATCCATTCCCAAATTGAAATGCATTAAAGACGTTTCAAATTGCAGACAATAGTCAAAGTAGAAAATCTCAATAACAAATACTGTCATAATATTCAGGCAAGTTACACGCGAAAGAATTCCACTTGTTGTGAACATAAATCTATTCATTCGTGAAACTTTCTTAAATTAACCTGTGAAAACCTTCTGAACGTAGCAAATATTTAAAATATACAAACCTCTTTTGTATTTAAATGTCCTTCTATATATTTTGAGTCTGTAATTTGTGAATTTAATAAGATAACTAAAATAAAAGCACACAGCCACGTCCGATACATTTTCATGGCATCCATTTTGGCATCAAACTGTCACGTGACGGTTCCTAGGCAACTGCCAAAATAACATGTTACTTCGAAAAAAGGAGTCTTCTCTGAGTATTACCCTCTTTCGACGGACATAAACATGTATCAAATTTGGAATAGTATATCCAATTGCACCCGTACCTTGAAAAAGCACAAACTTTATTCCTTTTATCCACTATGCAGATGACAGATACATTTAAATCCCAAAACGCATTCGACCTTTGCGCGCACTTTAATCATTTTAATTCATTAATTTATTTCCAACCCTTTTGGAGTAAATTTCGGAAATAAGCAGGGAAAAATAAGTCACATTTGTATGTATTTTATTATCGTTTTGAACACAGATGTCATACATATTAATGGACTTTCACTGCATTTGTGAATTTGTGATGGCAACCAACTCAGTTAATATAGCCAACTTGGAAAGCATGGTTTCGGGTCATTGCACAACCTTATGTTAACCTTATGGGAACATGTTATCTAATGAGGACATCCTACTTCGACATTGTCTTCGCTTTGCAAATGAAGTTGACTAAATTTCCCTTAATTCACTGCTTCGGGAAATACATCAGTGGTGAATGGAGAACCAAATTTTCATTTCATTATTGTTTTCCAGGAAAATTTAAAAATAAATAAATAAATAATCAATTCTGGTAAGCCCTCTCTCTTTGTGTTGCCGATCGTAATAGGACGAATCCTGACTGCACCACTGCGTGCTTGAATCCACGCGTTTGAATTTGTGTGTGTGGTGTTTTCGCGAGTTGTGTGACCAGGTGTGTGTGTGTGGGGGGGGGGGGGTATTCGCTTGCTGGGTTTCGCTTACAAGGGAAGGGAAGTAAAAAGATGGATTCTCTACTACAGAAATTAAATCACTGTTCTTAAATCATGTCGTGGCACTCCGCTGTCAGTGAACCATGGTTGGAGTTTGCTGTTACCGAAATACCTGGATCCGCAACTCTTAATAGACACTTACTGTTATTCTCTTTGTCTGTTCTTCCGAGTTGCATGTTCCATTCGAGGCTATATTTGGACATTCTCCACAGTAGTATCAAAGTCATTTCATAAGTTAGTTCTCTAGTGAATTTAATGGTTAAAATATATTGAGTTATATTTTAAATTTTAAATCGCTCCCTACTGACTCAGTCTGGCACCGATCACAACGAGGGCTAATGTGATGATTTCCCAGATTGCCGCAAATATACTCAATCCCCACGACCATCCCAGGTAATATCCTACAATAAAAGAAATTGAGAAGAAATGATATTTTTGAAAATGTAGTGGCGGATCTACACTCCTGACCCACCCAACAGATGTTATTGTTCAGCCTGAAAAATGCGAGTGCCTTACGGAATTACTATTGCTCTCCTATTAACGTTCTCTTAAGGGACTTTCGGGATACAAACAAACTTTTCTTTAATTTCATTGGACTTCGGAAGGTATTACTAGCTTTACGAGACATTTCATCTGCATGGGAGCACAGTGAATTGAAGGTATGAACAAGAACTGAAGAACTCCATATGAGACCATATAGTCATACAAAAAAGATGTGACTGGAAATAAAGCATTTCTTTTGGGTCCAACCTGAAATTTGATGCTTATTGACTTCAATAACCCCCTGTTACCATGCAACTACTTTAGCTCGTACACAATGAAATTTTCGCAGTTCCTGTTTCCGCCACCGACGACAGAATTCGTGAACTCATCGCTGGATCTACCAGTTAAAGTTCTCTCAGTCAAAACTGTTTCAAAAAATTAACATTAAACAGATATTTATTGGAAAATGAAGGTGTTCAAAATGCATTCTCACCACTGTCATCCAGATCTTTTGCAATGGTCTTTTTATCCAATGCACCAAAAACTGTCACAGCAATAAAATTCCAAAAGACTGAAAAAATACAACAGTTTTAACTTAAGTTTTGTATGTATTTTTGAAATGCAATGTCCCTGAATAAAATTCAGAAATTACTTCCCATTTTTAGGAAGTCAGAAAATTCTGACCAAAGTTTTATATTGGTTGTCTATGAGAATTTTTTAAATTTTTTGTTTAGTTTTTCAAGTGTCTGGAAGAAACCATTACTTGCACAAACTATTTATGGTACATAATCATTTCTGACAGAAAGGAAATCCGACCTACGTGGAGATATTTCAATCATTAGGTGTATTTAACATTTTGAAATGACCAACTACGTACGCGGTCGGTAATAAAGGGAAAGTAACTGTAGTTCACAGTTTATTACATATGTCGGCTGTATTTACTCGAACGTCTCCCCTCAGCCCAACTGGCCACAACCTCTCTTTCCTGATGGTTCCAACTTACTTGATAATGAAAGACAAACAATAATTGCGAAGTATAACATTCTTTGGCCATATTTGGTTGCAGTCCCCAGCATCCATATTGTCACCAGAATAATTGCAGCCAAGTTAAAGAGAAAAGCGAGGAATACTGTTGCTGTGGTGCCGATTAAATGATCTGAAAAAGAAGGGAAAAAGTAACCCGTTAACAACAATTTATTTTTTATCTATCTTCCCCTTCGAAATATGAGGACTTTACAAAAACAGTCATTTATTGAAATAATGTCAAAATTATTTGCAATAGTGCGACAAACACCTCCTTCTCGAGGTTATAAAGCACCCAAAGATTCAATGTCTATAATTTCAAACTTTTCACACAACGGAAGTTCGAGATGGTCAATTTGATACCTAAAATCATCAGCATAAAAAATGAGTAACTGTCGACCCGAACAAGGAAAATTTCCCCCCAAAATTCTTTAAAATGTCTAATCCTTATTCTTTTTGAAATGATAGGAAAACCTCTCTTCCCGCCCACAAAAAGACATCCGATAGTTAGTAAGGGCGCACTGGAACAAAAAAATCTAAGATCTCTTGCCATGATAAATATTCACAAATTTGTCAATCCACTTGTAACATACACAGTATGTTCCGCCCTTTTCGCAGTTGCAATATTTCCACAGGCCCCAATGTTCCTGCGAAAAAAAACCAACAACAATATAACCCTATCTCTTTGACGCAAACATTACTTTTTCAACATTTTTGAAATAATATGAAATTTAAAGAAATCGATGCATCAATAAGGACTCCAGCAAAAAGAACTTGAAATCTTTTTTTTTCTCCAATGCTGAAACAAAGAGCAGGAGACTCGGGGTAACTTTTCTAGAATTTAACGTTACATTTTACTTACAAGAGTTTACCAATTCAAACACTTCATCAAACAAGTGAAAAATAGTGCTCGAAACTAAGAGTTGTTTACACGGTACGATGGTGATTGTGACTGTGATGGGTAGAGCGTTGTATGTGCTTCAATGTACAATTAGGTGTCCACATGGTACAATGACACTAAGGGCTTGTTCACACTGTGCATTTTTTTCTGATTGCGACTGCGATTCCTCTTGTCGCAACAAATATATGGGAGTGTTCACACTGTGTGACTGTGACAACATCACCAGCTCCTATACGTCTACGAAAGAAGTTTTCCATATCATTTCTTGTGAGCCAATCAGTGAAAGGCCGACATAAAAATATTTTCATGAACCCCGTATATTTTCTGTAAGGATATATGTGATTGGCACATTTTGGCGGGCAACGACCAGAGAATTAAATGGCATAACTTGAATCGCTATAAGCAAAAACAAATCGCGGTCACAATCAGAAAAAACGCACAGCGTGAACGAGCCTTAAATCACACACAGTTGAGAATAAATCGCGGTCGCAATCGAAATCGCAATTGCACGGTGTAAACAAAAGGCTCACTCAGACTGTGCGATTTGTGACTGCAATTTGTTTTGCTTCTAATGGACCGTACATGGGCTTGTAATGTTGTCACAATCGCACAATGTGAACACTTGCTTTGAATACTGCACAACCCATTCGTTGCCATAAGAAAACTCGTAGTCGCAACCGTACAGTGTGAACGTATCTTCAGAATTGAACGTTGCGTTTATCTGAACGTTTACTTACGTAATTAAATCCGTTGGATATAACTCCCCAGTAATCCGTTGATATGGAAACGATACATAAAATAAATGCAATGACCACTGTCACCAAGGCAGCTACCCCAGTCTTCTTTATTTGCGTTTCCATCTAAAATCTCTTTCTTTTCACGCTGTTAAGACACCGAATTACAACTCCTTTTAATTCCTCTCGTGTATTTTGATTTTAAACCCTCATATTATACTTTCTGGCAAAATCTAAACGTAACGGAGATGACAGGTGAAAAAACCCGTTCAGTCATTTTGAAAAGAGACTTCCTGTCAACAAGTAAATAAAACTTGTCATCGAATTTACGGCAACGAGGCTTGTAATATAATTTTATCAGATAATGAACTCCTACTAACTGATAACTTAAGGTGACTTTTGCTATTTCAGGTAGTAGAAGAACAAAAACCTAAGTTTAGTAAAGACTAAGGTGGTCTCCACTATTTGCTCAGATTTTAAATCCTCCCCAAAGCTCGTGGTAACGGATTCACTTTTACTAAGTTCTCGTCGTTTCTTCAAGAAAAGCTAAATATTTTGCTTTTTATGCAAGTCAATTTAAAACTGATTTTGAACTGATCAATTGCATGCTTTGAATGCATTCAAGCCCATGAGGAGGCAACCGCCACGGGTAAGAGAATTTTCCCCTTGTGCAAGAACACTAGTTTTCGTAAATATCCCAGAGGCCATGATTTGAAATATATGAAATGAGTTTTGAAATTGGTCCTCCCAATCACCAGACGTGAGAACAGCTCAATAGGATGATCTTAGATTGATGACACAGAGGTCTCGAGATCTAATTTCACGGTAGGAAACTTTCTTCTGCCGAAAAATTTCCATCAAGGAAAGCCAACATTGCATTTTGTGTGTTCTCGAAAATTCGAAATCGCAAGACCCCAACACGAATCGTTTGTGATTCATGCCTGCCTTCAGAGCTCGTGCACAAGTAAATATTTTTTAAAAGTCCCTTCATATATTTTGGCAGCAGCATTTTTTTTGATGTTTCTCTTTTAGATAATTGGAAAAGGGCACGTTCCTTTTTAATTCGTTTATTGATACCTAGCCACCAAATGATCCGAAATTTCACATTAACACAGCATTACTGTTTTGTAGGAAAGCCTCTGAAACTGAACTAAAATTGTGCTTTGTCATTATTTCCATCATAAGTGTCTTGTCCAAAATCGGCAGTCAGTGAAGAACTTTTTCCCATCTAAATCAAGATTTCAATCGGGAAAATGTTTTTGTTTTCGAGAGTTTAGAATGCAAAATTTTGGGAATCCAAAGAAATACCATAATTGTACACTTTAAGCGTCTTTCTCTGGCAATTTTAAGCTATAAATATTACTTTAAAACAAGAAGCATACCACCCACACAGTATCCTGTCCATGAGTTTTCCTGGCAGAGTGGGGTGTGTGCCCTGTCTTGGTCTTGGCCTGGGGGAGGGCGGGAGAGGGAGGAATGGGGCAGTGAGGGGTGGGGGGTACCCTGTCCTAGTCCTGGCCAGAGGGGAGGGATGAGTGGGGTAGGGAGGGGAGGGTGGTAGGGCAGGGGGTACCCTGTCCTGGTCCTGGCCAGGGGAAGGGGAGTGGCTGGGTGGAGTGGAGTGGAGGGGTGGGTGGGGTACCCTGTCTTGGTCCTGGCCAGAGGGGGGGTACCCTGTCCTGGTCCTGGCCGGGGTATCCCCTGCCCCCCCCCCCTGCGGACTGACAAACAAACTGAAAATATAACCTCCCGTCATACTTCATACACGGGCGGTAATAATGACGGCCATTCCGGCTCAGTTTGAATTTTCTAAACTTTACTCAGAGTGATAATGAAATAGTGATATGTCCGGTCAAAAACCAACAACAAGTCTAATAGGCTCGGCAAACCTCCTTGATTCTGAGCCAAAGCTTTTCGTCAGACGAAAAGATGGAACGTGTTTATCCATTGAGCTTCAGCCATTTTACAAAAGTCCAAACAAGGTCGAGTGTCATTTTAAGAAAGTTCAAACCAAAGTTCTGTTGGACAAAAAGATATAAATTGATTTATTCAGAATACTACAGCATTTTGTTAATCTGCTGGCCCTGTTTGAAAATACCGCGAGTACGAATCCGCAGATCTGTAAGATCAGAGTGAGTATAGCCATACCCCACGACCACCGAAGATGAAGTTCCAAGTCTAACTCTGAAACTAAAGGAAAAGTTTGAAATGGTCATCTCAAATCTGAAGTTATTCATGTTACATGTTACTTCTGCCCCAATCACCCAATGACCACAGTTTACAATGTTTGTCTGTGCGATTTTTAGTTTACTTTTTTTGTTTAGTTTTTCAAGTGTCTGGAAAGGCTCATTTAATTCACAGTAAATAGATTTTACCCGCGCAATACCATGTCTTGGAACAGCATCTGTAGTTACTAACGGGACATAGATTCTAGTGAGTTTTGCATGTGAATGATTATGACATAGTAAATTACATTAGAGCGTCTAATTGCCACTTCAGATTTATCAGTTGAACTCATTCACCACACTCTTTTCCAAGGTTCTTAGAATAAAATTGTTGGAACATAGATGCCAGTGTTGCAGTGAAAACCGGGTGGCATTCATTTGAGTGATGAGACCCTGGGAATAGATGCATATTCAATCAATCTTTTACCCATGGATGGAGGGGAGGGCAATAGCAGATGCATCAATTATCTGTAATTCAGTTGTATTAACATAATTTCCATCTGTGTATGTTTAGTTCGAAAGAATAAATCCTCAAATACTAAGAGATGTGTTTATTGTGGAGTAAGAAACTATTACTTGCACCAACTACTTGATGGTGAATGATCATTTTTGATTGTGAGGAGATCCAACCTACATGGAAATAATAACATTTTCATACTCTGAAGAACGGTTGATGATATCAAAATATAATGTAATTATTGACATATCTCCACATAGGTCAGATCTCCCCACTATCAGAAATTAGTATGTGCCATCAAATAGTTGGTGCAAGTTATGTTTTTATCCAGATACCTGAAAAACTAAAAAAAATTCTAATAGACAACCGTAATAAAAACTTTGGTCAAAATTTTCTGACCTCCTAAAAATAAGTATTTTCTAAAATTTATTCAGGGGGCCAATGAAAAACTTCAGAGTTTAGATGTCAGTCAGTTTCAATATGGTGAGGACATTTTGAGCCCCATACATGCGTGCCTCGTTTAAATACTTGGTTGAAGAATAAAGTATGATAATGTAACGTGTGGAATTTTGAGACATCTGGAGTCATTCGTCAAATTATCAAATATTTCTAAATAGTGGAAAATCGAATCACAAAACATATTTCAAGAATTTCTGTGGATTTTGCTCATTTTCAATTTTGACTGAAAACGTTCGGGTTTAGTAGTTTCCTCGATTTAAAATTGTTTGGTATAGAAATAAAAATATACTTATGACAATCTTATCTACCCTTAATAATCTTTAAGTTTTATGATGATCCTTATTTTGTTGTATGACCCTATTCTATTTAGATATGTAGTGTCATAAATATATAAATGGATATTCATACTAACGCATAGGAAGCAAATCTTTGTACTTGGCAGCATATACGATGATTCCAATGACGGTCCAAAACACTGAAATACAGAAAACTGATCTTCTCACTATGGTGTTTGTTTCCTTGCTTATTAACACACTGATACTTCATGCAAGAAATTAACACCAGGTGGCTCTGTCCTGAACTGTAAGATACTTTTTCAGTCTTAATGATACCTTACAGGAACTGATTAAAGAAACTTTTTGCAAGAAATTAACACCAGGTGGCTCTGCCTCAGTCTTAATGATATCTGACAGGAAGTGCTTAAGAACATTCATGAGTTTCAATGATGCTTCAGACGAAGTGCTTTAAGACACTCCTTAGTCTTAATGATACCTGACAGGCAGTGCTTAAGTTAAGGATACATGTGGCAAAAGGACCTGAGTATTGGTAAGGAGTTTCAGGGTATCAATAATGCAATCTCTAAGACTTGGCAGGAAACAAGATGTGTCAGAAATCTGTTAAGGATTCTTCAGGCATGACATAGTGCTGATAAACATTCTTGTTTATATTTTACTGTGTAATCTTTCTTAGCACTTAAGACAACAACATTGGATTACCTTCACACTTTACAACAATGATAATAAAACATTTGGCATTTGATGTGTATAATTTTGTGATTGTCTTTGAAATGGGTGCTGCACCCATTAATGATCAGGAAATAATTGAGTTTTGCACAATAAGCGATCTGGCAGATTCAAATCTTAGTTTTAACTCTTTGTTTTCATAGACTTTAAAAATCTAGTAATATGTATGGATTTTAGCAAAGCTCAGTCCCCTTTGTAGGTCTCCAACTGTAACTTTTATATTTGTAATAATCTGAAGAATTAAGATTTTTGCTTGTCAGATCTGGCAGAATTTGCCAGATCACCTATCGTGAAAAACTAGAGTATCTTGTCGTCAAGTGTAAACAACCCAGTTGCCATGCAACCCATTCACGATGACCCAATCGAGTTTTTCCGTAATTGTTTCATCAAATTCAATGAATTCATTGAATTGGATTCATAGTGATGTGTCTACAAAGTAAGCAGGTCACCAAAAAATAAAATGCAAGGTGCTCCCCATAAATGGACTGAAATTATGACACGATATTTGCAAATTACAGGCTGTATTTAATAATGCACCAAAATAGAAAACATAGAAAGTAAGCAATAATCAAGACAAAATGTTATCTTCTTTACATAGTTACAGTCACTAAATGTAGGTGACCTTCTTTCAGTGACATCATCAAATTTTAAACTTATTGAATTCATCAAATTTTATAACAATTACGGAAAAACCCGAATATTCAACTTTGTGTTATTAATTACGAACGGATCTTCAATTTGTCTCAAATGACTTTTTGGGGGAAACTTATTAAAATGGGGACAAATGTCACATTGAAAAGAAAATTCACGTACTTGCTATTCCCAAAAACACGAGCGAGAGAATCTTCAGTAATTTCTCTGGTAGACTAAATACACAGGTTAGGAGAGCGAGGCAGAGAACGGCTCCGACTTCAGCAATTAAAGCGAGACAGATGGATGCTTGTGCTGCTTTAAACCAATCTGAAACAATTGACGGCCAGCGCTCAGAAGTAAATAGAATAATATAATCAATGTATTCTTTATTCCAATGAATCCTCATATTGCATTTACAGTATTGTCATCCTATACTAAATTGAAATATCGTTAGTATCAAACAAATGACACTGTGAATTAAGGATTAGGTATCTGGCAGAAATTCAAAAACATGTCATTTAAATGATTATCGTTCTATTTATTTGGAAAATTTAGAATTTAATTAGTAGCCTGGTGTATTGTCATTTTCTAAAGCAGAACATCTGCAGGCAGGTCCATACACACAATTTTTGCAAGTCTTCCACAGCCCACTGTGGAGAGTGAAGGGTCCAGCGGGTTCTCTGAGCTAAAAGGAGAACCTATCACCATCTAAAATCCTTCGAAAAATTGATCATCACAGCCTTAAAACGTTTTATGATTTTTTTCAAGAGCAAAGGTGGTGACCAAGGATCGGGCCTCCGTTAGTGGCTGCACCTCCTGCTGGTTTCTGGGGTATAGTGGATTTTGTTCCCTTTGGGTAGTACTTCTCTTTTCTAACAACTGGTTAGGATGGCTTTCGCTCTAACAAGAACAGGAACTAGAGTACTTGGTTCTTAACAATCCTTTTATTTATAATTGTTCTTTTCATATACAGTCTCACCTGTATTAATAACATATATGACCAACTTGCATTTACACCTCCAAGTGCCTTTATCCTTACATTCCTGGGTAAGGCCTCTAGGGGC
>JBCAUG010547178.1:0-29406 GCA_038406175.1 Haplosyllis leylae | reverse complement strand
TGAACGGACAGACGCCTGTGAAAACATTACCTTCCCCATTCCTTCGGAATGCGGGCGGTAAATATTAATCCTCTCCGTGACTTGATACAGCAAACAAAATATAAGAAGCTTTTTCACTTAATAGGACTCTTGTTGAAAAGGTCACCGTTTTGGGATGCTGAATTTATTTCCTTTTATACACATAGACAGGAAACTAGTTAAATACATTTTAATTGGCTTCGGTTTCAACGTGATGTTTTCAAAAGAGAGAGATTTTTTTTTCAAACAAGAAGTCAACGAACGGTTCGTAAAAGGAAGTTGCGACAAACAACGGCTTAACGTCCCTGGGTCAGAGGGTCAACCGGCGCTCAGGAGATACGTACTTCTGTATGGGTCGCCTTTATTGGCTACTAATTACATATCATGTACACTATTGTACCTTCTGAAAATGTTCTGTCCGCTTATTTGGAAACATACTCTAGTGATTCTACTAGTGGCTCTCAAAGAATGATTACCATACTGGACAGAGGACGGAAATCTGTTTTACGTGGATATTGAATTCATGTTAAGAACTGTCGTTTGGAACAAAAACATGTGATTCAGAACTACTCATAAATATTTGTTTTTACCATATGCTAACCTTTAAAAAATATTCAGACAGATATGAATATTTTATAGAATTCAATGATCTTTCATACATTTTTTTGCCTATTGGAAAATCACGTATGTTGCTGAGGAATACACTCATTAGTGTACAATTCATTCATCATCAAATACTTGTTAACTGTCCCCATAAAATACAAATATCTCTGAAATCTGGACAAAGTTTTGATTCGTCATTTTACTCTTCACAAAGAATCTCCATAAAAGAAACCGGAAAAATACCTTTGAAATCAAAACTCAATGCAGATGGTTTCACAGCAGCTTTTTACACCAAATACACGTTTTTGTACGTCATTTAATACCACCACTCAATAATACATTCAATTAACTTCTTCCCAGGAATCCAAATGGATCATGAACGATTTCTTCCATTAAAGCATAAATATGTAAATCATGTGAGCGACACAAAGCATCAAACAGCTTTTGAAAGATTCGAGAGAATTTGCCACATTGCGACATTAAAGTGTGCAAGACACAACAACATGTTTTGTATTTGGTTGGTATTACAAGGTGAAAAACTCGATTAATTTCATGATAATATCGCTAAACGTCACAAAAGGGTTTCCACGTCTTCTGACAGGGTGAACACACCCCCATTCAGTCCTTCTTCCAAGATTCAGTCTTTCTTTCAAAATTCAGTCTTTCATCCATTGAAGTTTACATAACATCGATCAAGTACCTAAAGAGGGTATGCTTTCTGACATTCCATGTCGATGTTCCCAGTCCAATACAATTCTCCCAACTTTTCGATAATGTGTCCATTGTATTTAAACGGACTCGTCATTTATTTCATAAACAGTAGACAGAACGCCTGCCTTGGTTGCCGTCAGAGAGTCACATTCGTGTCTCGGAGTGAAAAACGTGATACTTCTTTTTATCAAAGATCTTTAAACAAAGATGAAATCTGAGGGATTCTAACAACTCTCGCATGTGAGGCACTAGGAATGTCCTGAAGTAGGCTCTGGGGAGGATAAGGAATAGCTATAGGAAGAATAGGCCCTTGACAAATCATGTCAACGGTATACATGCACATGTATGCACCTGTATAAGTACCGTCACTGTGTGCATGAGCTTTAAGGGACAAGACACTTTTTTATGGGCATGTAGAATCTGGGCCATGGCTTTTCGTCAAAAATAAAAGTAAGAAAAACATCAAACGATTTTACATGCAAGTTTGCAGAAGGCTCATTGTTTACGTTTCCGACTGAAATTCCACACAGATAAGTAACTTTACTTTTCAGTCAGACGAACGACTCTTTGATATTTACGAAAATGGTAACATTCTAACTGACATTCTGACTGCCAGTTTGCCTTCATAATCATTCAAGCAAATTGAATTAGTTTTCAGGGATCTAAAACTGAGATTAGGTGTCCTATAATTATCAGTGGTGCACCTATCATCTGATATGTATCATACAACAAATATGGACCAGATCAGGTATCAGTTGATATCAAACACAAAAAGTCGCGTGGAGTGATATAGAGTTAAAATCTCAAAAACTCACATTGCCTTATCCCACAATCTTCGAACAAGCAACAGATGAAAGTTTTTCTATTCCAAATCACAAGGGGTTTTCAATAATTAAAGACCTCAACTTGTCACACGTCCCATCAGTTCTCCCCCGGCACTGATAAGATTGCGGTGTTAAAACTAGATCTATAATTCCAGGCCCAACCATAAAAAAAAATTATAAAGAGAGTTGACGTACCTTATTCCCACCACAACATACATGCTCATTTGCTGTCTCATTCGCCTTTCGTCCTTCGTTTGTGCATTTAAGAAGGTATTCCACTGAAGATTTTGTTTGGCAAACACTATTCTATCCGATACTTCTGGAGAAATTACCCAAGCAAACTGGGTGGTAGACGTGTGTCGCAATTACTAGTTGTAATTTCTGCTCAAAAGAAATTTAGTGCGCATTTCACCAAGCACAGGTGTAGTTGTTCCTTGCTAAGAAAAACATTGTGGAATTGGTTCAAGTGAACAAGTTAAAAGATCCTTTAAGTGGCAACCTTGGCGCAAAATTCAACTTGACAACAATGGGCAAGTTGATAACACAGTTTTTTTTCATAAGTTTAAATGAACGAATAAATGAATGGAGCACATTACTATTGTACGTTGTGATTAAATGTACTTCTGTCCTCGGGGTATCAATCCTTGTGCCATTATGTCTGATCCACTAACAGCTGAATATCCGCGGAATCACATTCTCCTAGTTTGCTTATTTTGCCTATAAAAAGTAGTCATGTCCCACAGCTAAAATGTATAGCATTTCATAGTCCATTTCTCTATTTTTTCCACATAAAACAGTTATTGTACTTCAAGTGGTAGCAGTTGTAAAACAGCAAAATTCACATCATTGCATATCTTTCAAAAAAGACTCCACGTTCAGGTACACGTTTGCGAACACAACACAGCAGTTGTCTGGTTTATAAAAACGTGTCACAGCCAGACTTCCCTCTTTAAGCTTCGTCCACTCTTTCATTAACTCCTTAAATATTTTTGTCACGCATAGACACATGTTTCCCTTACATATTCAATCATACAAAAAACCTCGTCAGCTGTTTATCAGTCTTCGGATCAATAATGAAAATGATATTCATTGAAATTAAAGTTAGATAAAGATCCAGTAAACTTTTGTTAGTAAATTACCATCCCCACCACACTGAGGCAAATGTGGTCTCAGCAGTTCAATTGGCATTTCCAATTGCTATTCACGAAATTTAAATTTTTTCACGTGGTATGTGATTCAAGCAGAGCTCTTGTTAACAAAATCAATTCAATGAAATTAACTTTGTGTGTAAACATAAACCGCAAGTCCAACAGAGGTACCGTCTAACAAGCCAAATGCACACAAAAGTTCCAGGTATAATAAGCAGTTCACAAACATTCCGATCCTGATTGGTCAATAATTCAGCATAGGAAATCAATTAATTGCACATTTAAAAGCCACAGACCCCAGAGTCACGGACCGAATTAAGAATGTGTCTGTCAATATTGGAGATGAGATCTGCATGTACAATGTCTCCCAGTTTGTCCATATTTGCACGCATCAGGCATGCATGCAAGATGTGTGCGTGTGCAGTGAGCTGTGTTATTCGAGCAAGTTCGTTTACTGTTACCATAGATACATCGCATACATATTTGATTGTTCGTTCTTCTCTTGATGATTATTGCACCAACTTGTCACGAAAACTGTTGCCCTTTTCTTCCTGACGACACTTGTACATGTAAATCTTCCCTCAATATTTCGCAAACAGCAAGTTCCAATGTTCGACATAAAAAACTTACACCGCAGCTGTTTGCGCAACATATAGTTGTTTACTCGAATTGGCAATATTATTCAACGGAACAAATGAACATGGGAGACTTCGACTTCGAGCACACACGTATCGTTTTCTCTGTGCAAAAAAAATATGACAAACGCGCCATGTGTTCCGCCTGTATTTTTGTCAAACACTGACTCAGGACCACCCCAAGTGCTGGCCAGGAAACTGCAGCCTCGGGCGACCAATGTGCCTGTCCCTCTTCATATCATTATTTAACTACAAAGTATCCATTATAAAAGTGCAAACCCGTAATATAATGCAAACCCATTCACCGCATACGGACTTTAACACACATGAATGAATACTCAATTTTAGTCCACCCTTCGTTTACCGCCCTGAATAAAAATCCCTAAACATGCCTCCAGGCACAAAACATCCCACTTGGAGACAACAACTGTCATTAGTGTCCCTTCCTATCAACGTTTGTAACTAATAATATCTGTAAACTTGATAGCGATGTTGCTTAGTACGTTTCAACATTGTGTATCCACGTGAATTGAGAACGAAAACACATCTGAGTGACGTTTTCAGGAACACCAGCTGTACGGTTAGCTTCACCGAGAAGTGAAATGCACTCTCAAAGTCCGACAGAATTCTGAAGGGTCTCGTATATTACGAACATAAAACTGGCAAACAAAATGAGTGCCTAAATTCCCCTAATTAATTTGTATTCTACTCTAGTTGCAAAACAGTTCCAGTCGACAGACACGAACCACTTCAACCCACCTAGACTGGGGGTTTCAAGATGTTTGCTGGAATTCCATTCCGAGCATCACAGTCTGGTTGCTGGGACATTTTTCCCATCTAAGGTACCAACTGAAGCAAAAAAAATGACCATCATGAGAAGATGTGCAAGAAATTCCAAGCAACAAATTTAGGGCATCAGCGTCTTAAGTACCACTTTAAAATTGTGAAACCGTCCCCCTATCAGACATAAACTTGCATCATTTGTTCAGCCTTCTGACAGGTCATAGAGACGACGAAAAGTGTATCTGTCATTTTTCAGACGCCGTAGACAAACCATTTCCTCCAAATCCAAATATTTCACCAACAAGCTCTTAGACCTGTCAGGTTAACTACCAATTAATTTTATCCGAAGGCATGAACAGGTTTAAAATGTTGCCCAACACGTCACAACGCAATTAAGAGCACTTTTCATCAGCCTCAAATACTGTCAATTTAATGATGAGACGCATTGCACCAAGTTGATAATTATTTTACTAAAACAAACTTATTTAAATGTACTATCCAATTAAACAAACGGCCGCAGCGTAGCCATTTGGGGGGGGGGGTAACCCTGTCCTGTCTGGAAGGTACCCCTGTCCAGTGATAGGGCTACTTTCCCCCTGCCCCAGGCATGAACCATGGCAGGGCTACCTCCTGTAACAGAGAGACACCTGTGAAAACACTACCTTCCAAATCCTTCGGATGCGGGCAGTAAATATACTATGTCAGAGGCAGTCTGATTGTTGAAACGTCAAGATGTTAAGCAGGTATAGCAGTCAAGAGCTGAAGCCGGTAACTCCCATGTACCAGCAAGTAAACGTGGGTGTGGCGACAAATCCACCATGCTTTTCTAACCCATGGCAAAAGCCATCCAAATTCGAAAATAGGTGTATGAGCAAACCTACGAAAGGATTATAAAATGTCCATTTTCTTAAAAATACAAGAAAGTCCTCCTGCGTGAACGCAAGAGGCATACCGCCCGCCGAGTAGCCGACCTATTCGGGGGGGGGGGTACCCCAGTCCTGGCTGGGGGAGGTACCCAGGGTACCCCCCCTGTGAACGGACAGACGCCTGTGAAAACATTACCTTCCCCATTCCTTCGGAATGCGGACGGTAATAAACTAGTCTGGGAAGAAATCGGAAATTGCCGGTGATTTACACCTGTGATCGAGGAGAGCGGATTGATGAGTTACTGATGGGACGTCAATCTGCGACACCAATCAATGTGATCGGATCACCACAGTCTACCGAACATACAACAACAACATCCAGGGGCTTCACATTCCTCTGAACCACTGTGCCCATGAAATTAAATAAAATTAGATTCTTCAAACTGATTGTAGCCATTATGTTCAAATTGTTGACATTAGTCCTTATGTGGGGCCTCTGACGTCCCCATATTGGACTTGGGGTAATGTCTGCCCGTGGGATTTTTGGGGGATGGGTCTTCTTTGGCCGCACACTCATTCATATAAGTTGTCTTTGGCGTGGACTCATTCTAACAACTTTTCTCAGGGTTAGAATGGTCAAAGAATTTTCAGGAAAAAAAGAGAAAAATAAAAAAGAAGAAGCAGGAATGCGACGAAACGTAGAAAAAAGAGAAATTCAACAAAGTAGGAAAACGTAGGAGGCTTGACACTGTAATTAAATAAAGACCTGGATGAAAACCGAAACTGACAGTTTTTGTTTGACTTTGGATATCTTCACCATCAATAAACGATCATGGTAAATGACAACACGAACATTTGTAGCATGGAAGGGAAAAGTTAAAAACATGACGCCCGAACTGGATTGATTATCAATACAAATCATTTTCAAATCAATACGAATTTTAAACTTTTGATATTCAGACTTAAGAAAATCAATATTTTCACGAAGTCAGAACCAAATAGTCAATAGTTAATTTGTTTCGACTCTGAATTCATCTTTCTTCTTGTTCAAAGTTTATTCATAAGTACGCATTTTAGCTTAAACCTATTGTAGTCATCTGAGGACTTCACCCCTGGGGAGCTTCCATTAAAATGCTTCCCATTCCGTTTCATACACCGTTCCCAGTTTCAAAAGAACCTCGAGCAACAAATCCTGTGTTAACCGACTTAGGGTTCTTTTCAAAAATACCAAATATAGTATTAATTACACGTTTATAATTAATCAGCTTAGCCTTTGGGAAGGGCCGCTAAATAAGTCATGTCAGAAAGCAATTTAAAGGTTAAATTTAAAACCTCCATAAAATGTTCCCATAATAAGCCGTGCTGTGTTCAGTGTCGCATTCCAAAAAACAGGTGGATTTCGACCTGGAGGAAAAAAATCAAACAATTTACCTGTTAAATGAGGACGTGAAAACACGTTTAAAATGTGAGCAATCCGTGAATGGAATGTGTATCAAGGAGACTTTGAAGTTTGAAAGGAGAAGGTGTTGTCAAAAGGGATGAAATGCTCGGAAATTCAGGGAAGGATCATTCTTTCGTGCAAGATAGCTTCAAAAATGGCCCTTTTCTGCCTGATCACAGGTGGCAGTAGAACATTCGCATTTGATTCTTTTGTTGTGCATAGGACGAAAACTTCTTTTCGTTTCTTAATTTATTCTCAGAACTTTTTCGTGCATCTGTTATTAATAATGTTTTATGAATTCAAATCAAGTGACTTCTAATTCAATTGCCGCTTCGAAATACCCTTCAATTAAAATAAGGATGTATCCTTGTATCCAAGCTTAATATCTCTCTGGCTAAATTGAGTAGAGACCAGTACGTCTGCTATCAAGTGTCCAACCAAATATGGGCAAATTACCCTATTTGCATATGATTATCATTGTATGCACCTTATATTATACTTGTCACTTACATTCCACACATTTGTTGTGAAGTACACCACTGTTCTTTTCAAGCCTTTCAATCTACTTGTGTGGAATGCATGGACGCATGCCTTTACCCTTGAAAAGGCCACTTACTATAGACGAAAGCTTAAGATTATCAAATTTCCGAATCATTCACACTAATGATACCAAATTTGACAAGGTCATGATATACATTGCATATTCTGTAAGTCGTACTCGTGAAATGCCGCCTTAAAAAGCCAAGAATGTCAGCTTTTTGAAAAGCGGTAACAGTGACCTTCCAATGACACCTTCATAAAGTTACAAAAAACACTTAAAAAGTCAATGGACGACACACCAAGGATTTCAGATGTGCACAGGTTCGAGTCGTTTTGCTTCATTTGTCAGATTTCATTAATCTCAACTTTTTCATACTGAGTTCCAATCTACGATCAATGAAAAAAAAACTAGTCGCATGAAGTGACTTTGGAAGCAGAAGATTGATAAACTGATTAACACTGGGTTTGTATTGACGTTATGCAAGTCATGTTCGACACAACACTGTTACAGAAACACTATTTTCGTCAATACATTAAATTTACATAAATTCACAGAAGCAATTAACATACAACGTTACGTTGTACGGAAACACGTTTGACAAACGCTACAGTCCTTGAAAAGTCAGTGGTTGAGATCTTTCAATTACTACAGGGAAAAACTACAAATACAGAGCCACAGATTCTTTTTCCATGAATCAGAATTTTTTGTTTTGCAATTCAAACTATTCTAATAGTCTAATTTTGAACAAAGGATCACAGTCGTAAAAACTCTGTTTGAACTATCACTTTTTCTGTTATTATGCTAAATGTATTCTTTCATGTTTTATTGACATTCCAGGACCTGGCATCCCATTCTTCATGAAGAAATTGGACAATCAACATTCTTGCACGTCAGAGAAACGACCTGGGAACGTTGAACGAAGCAGCAACCAATTCCCTTCACTGACGTCTCGGGACGATCGGAGTTACGTCACGACCTAAGCTGTGTTGATCACTTGAGAATCGGACAGTTAATTATCAATGATTAGTAACATGGGGAGTCGCCATTAATATTAAATGCATTCTCTGTCCAGAATATTATTAATCTTATTGATTCAAGGGATTATTAAGTTTTGAATTTGAGATTCACATGCAGCGATTAGGACGATAATTATTCTCATGATTAACATCTAATTAGATCAATTTATAGTTACGGAATGGGAGGTGTTCCACTGACCACAAGAAATTGATTGAAAACACATAACTAGACTGACTACACTGAGGAGTTAAACCAATTCAGTAAAGAAATCAACTGATCCAGTTCAAATATTGCACTTCCTTCCCGGATGAAAAATCGTGTACAGAAGAAAGTACTCAAACAAATAAGGCAAATCATTAACCACAATGTACATAAATGGTGAAAGTGAAAAGAAAATACTTCAATCTAAATCAAACTGAGGGATTGTTATCAGTTTCATTGTCAACATTCACCGACAGCCGACGATCGTCCGTTTTGACGGGTATCCAAACCGCAAAAATTCATCGCACACATCCCCTTTTGGTGAAATAGGTACAGACGTTTACGAAATTAACCCTGTACATAGTTCATCGTGGAACTATATTCTTCTTGAAATTTCCCAACATCTCTTCTTAAAATTGTTAAAATTGATAAGTGATTTATTTTTCAACATTTAATAGTCGCAGCAAGCCCCTCTTTTGAAATCGGGTGAGAGGCTACAAGTGGAAAATGTTGATCTGATTCAGTAATAAATGACATAGTTTGAAATGTTGATCTGATTCAGCAATAAATGACATAGTTTGAAATCAGAATTCATATTAATTAATTAAGCCCAAAATATAACCTATAAGCTCAAATTCAAACTGAAAGCGGACACATAGACAATCAATTCTCCGCATGTCCTAAATTGGAGAGCTTGGTTCTTTGGTGAGTTACCTTATGTGTTCTTGAATTTGAGACAATACCTTCAGGCAATATTCTTCAGAGCAAGTTGGAAGCTACTCTTTATAATATTAACACGGCAATTTGGACATTTACCAGCCGACTAAAATTGTGAGGGAGTCATAATGTTTTTGATTCTAGCAGAAATTTTACCTTCAGAAGTTAATTAACTGTTGGACTGCCACTCGTGCACCAATTTGTGACCCATTCCAAAAGAAAAGACCGAAGGCAACTCATACATCACTTCAAAATTTCCCCTTTCAGGGCACATCTAGATCAGTATTTTTTCCTTTGGCCTCGGCAACAAAAAGTCAAAGACAGATTTTAAATCTTAAATTTCAAGACAGACAGATAAGATACACAGATAAAGGATTGTATATAAAATGAAAAGGCACACAATTTTCAAAGATTCCAGGTAAAATCTCGATTCCGATCAAAATGGAAGCAAAGAAACACAGAATCCGCACTGGGAGCATCATTTAACGGTCATTTGCCTTTGTTACAATGCAACAATTTCCCTCGAAAAATGTTTGTTTTGGAACATACGTGTCCCAAACCGGTTACTTAATTTCACCAGTTAATTACATAGTAAGTAATTCATTAATTAGTAACTTTGCTCGTTTCAACACCAGATGCCGTAAACGGTTAATGTATGTGTCATGGTTCACATCAAATCATTGAATAAAATGACCTTTACAATAAGTGTCAAAACTTACAAAAAAGTTCAAAGTACTTTTAAACTCTTTATCTCTGAGATCGTGGCTACACGTACCACATAAAGCTTAACTTTATTTTAATAAAATTCAAGGTTGCCCTGTTTTTTTTTTCAATCCTAAGAACACACAGTTCTACCATTGTAAACGTTATTCTACAAAGTATCCCGTTTTCATGTAAAAGAGCAGAATACCAAAGCCGTCTTCTATTTCTAAACACACGTCTTGCTTATTGTTTGTGTCAATATTTTGCTACTGGATATGGATAGATGTGTGTGTATATGTTGTACATAACAGGGTTTTTATTATCCACAATAAAGCAGGAAACAAGCTTTTATTTCATCATCATTTTCCTCATCAAAAACTGCATTGAAAGTCTGTTTAGATATCTTATATCACCTTTGAGTTCATAATCTTCTGAGAATCTCTTGTGACAGGAAGGTTCATTTGAATATAGAATAACTAAAATAATAACTACGATTAAATGATCTATAGATTTCTGTTGTTCTTTCATCTAAATATTCAAGTAACATGCTTGGCCAAGAACATTACTAAATGTCAAAAAATCCAAAGCCACTTTCTCTCTGAAACAATAGTTTCCTAGAAGGATATTTCCAATACCTGCACGATCAGTATTCACACAAGATGGCGTCGTGTGACGGTTTCACATTTTTCAGAATGCACACGATACACTGCGTGAAACGGAATGGCCAACCACAGGGTTCCCACTTTTTTCCTCTTTAGAAATTCCCTGACTTTTTCAGTATTTTTTACATTTTCCCTGACTTTTTCCCACAAATCATAAAAAAGATAAATATTTATTCAGGTGCTAACAAAAAGAAGCTAAAATACTTTTTTGTCAAATATTTTGAAATATTTTCTGATCTAATTTTCCCCGACGTTACCCTCTTTGGTAAAAATTTAAAATTCCCTGATGTTTCCCTGACTGGAAAAACATCTCTCAATTTTCCAGGTTTTCCAGTGCGAGTAGGAAACCTGCTACCATCTTCGATTTAATCTTGTACACAACCAAAAATATTAAAAATAATAGATTTTGGTTTTTCTTTTTTCGTTTCCTTTCTTCTTCTAAGAAACACTGGAGAACCTTATCTGAAAACAGTCTATACACATATACTGTTTCAGGAATCGAATTTTCAAATCCGGGTTGGGTATGGTTAATATCTCTGCTGCTACACCCGTTTAAAGACGTTGCAATTTTGACACGGCAATATAATAATGTTATTATGTAATAGATGTGCAATTACGGACCTGGTGATCTGGGCTGCGCAACCAGTGAGAAAGTGCGCAATACAATAACAGTATAAGTCTTAGACTTGGAAGCCCTCTGGCCATCTCCTTTTTTTAGCTTCTGCTACTGCAATTTGTCAGGTGTGTCTCGGAAGCTAAGTCTACAGTAACTCTCTTACCTAAAGTAATTGCTTGCAAAAAAGAGCTTTCCTTGGATATTTGGTTGGTAAATAGAAATACCGCTTTACAAGGCTTTTTCTTCTCACTGAAGAAAGTGCCCTACATAAGAATATTGCAATCAATATGTAAAGCCAGTATACCTTCACAGAAATGTAATATCAAGGAATTTCCTCTTCCTGCATTTGCAACAGTTTGGCTGTACCAGGTAATTTTGAGACGAGAACACGGAAGTGCTTTCCTTGAAAAATCAGTACAATATTATAAACCATAACAAGACAAACAAGTTGACCGCAAACGGCACAATATCTTCTGAAGCTTTGTAAAATTACCTTCAAGTTTAGGGGTGATTCAGATTTAGGGACTGATTCAATTTTATTAGGGTCTGATTCAGTTTTATGAGGGGTGATTCAGATTTTATGAGGGACTGATTCAGTTTTATTAGGGTCTGATTCAGTTTTATGAGGGGTGATTCAGTTTAACTCCACACATGCACACACAGACACTGCAAGTTTTGGTGTGGAGGTGAAATGTCTGTCTGCAGCAGGTATCAAAACAATACTCTCTGAAGCAAAGCTTCAGAAGTAATGAGAAGAAAGTAACATCTAGACTTGACAGTAGCCAAGACGAGTTACCGATGATATGTTTTCATTGTTATTACCATTGTTGTGTACAAATTGGTTTTCTATGATAATTTGTGACGACGACAAAAACTTTCGTGGGTTCAAGACTTTGTTGATTACATGTCGTTGATCTGGATCCAGAGTATGGAAATTTAGACAGCTTAAAAACAACAACAAAAACCTGAAATTAGTTGATATGAATGATTCCGTCGAAGTGTTCGTGGAGATTAAAGAGTGGCAATACCGGTATTTAGTTACTTTTTGCAGGTATAATTTTGTATAACGTTCATTGATCGTTTGTTTCTTTTTGCGGAAATTGCTTAGAAAATTGAAAATAATTTCAAGATGATGGTCATCAGCCTTTGATGAAAAGTTTGCAGTCTTGGAACAACCGAATCTTACTCCACAAGAATTGTTGGTGTACTGAATCAATATCTTTGTTTGGCCCTTCTTGACAGATTGCACACAGTAACACCAATGTTTAAATGTATTATAAATTGAAAATCTGACATTTTGCAAGTTTTGGTTATTTTTGTAGGCAAAGTTTCACCGTGTAATACTTTGAAATCATTGTTTTAAGGCCTTGTGCCTTCTTATGTTACTTGATGACCCACTATGAACTCTTCCAGAAAATACTGAAACGAGCAAAAGCAGCTTCGTTAGCGTATGATTCTGTTTGATAAAAGAAACGTATTGTCCTCCTGATCACAGGAAAGCTTGGCTCTAGGTTTGTCATCTGTGTTAAAGATTTTAGGGGAGCAATTTGAACCATCATGCTGTTCTAATAAAAGGGAATTGCGGCAAAATCCTTGTTTTTTCCAGTAATATGCAAGATTTGCAAAGTGACAGCAATTAATGTAGCACTTGAAACACGATACTTTCAACAGTTTTTGTCATTCCAATGACCAAAATGAACAATGTTTTCTGAACTATCCGAATATGTACTGTTATACTGACTGTCGTTTCAATAAATTATGCTGAAAGCCCATGGTTAATAGTGCATTCACACTGGCCGACACCGAGACAGCGACCAAGACAGAGACCGATTTCAAGGATAGAGACGTCGATGGGAATCTGTTTTGATATCTGTCTTTGTGCAGTGTGAACACGTCCACTCATTTCTACATAAGACATTTTTTTATCTATTTCGGTATTGGTCTCGGTAATCGGAAAGGTAGATACACCACAATAGTTTAAACATCCAGGATTTTTTGGCATTTTTTTTGAGATACTTAAACAGCAAAGTTCTAGTACGTCATATTGCAATTTTTGATCAAGTAAAAACTCTCCAAGTTTCTAAGTTCAAAATATGCATTTCATACCATTCCCAGGATCACTACCGAGGTTGAATTCTTAAATATAGATTCGTAATATATTGGGTAGTACTGTGAGCAGATTTTGTTAACCATCAAAAGAACAGAACACATTCACTTACTGATTTGTGGATATCCAGTCTTTCGTAGACCCCCAACCTGTCACTGAGCTGAAATATTGAAGACAACCTGGGCATTTTCTGTGTGCAGAAATCTTGAAATATTTAGCACAGATATCTGTTTTAAATTATCCTAAAATAGGCAAATCACCGGATAAATATTTTGCTTTCAAAACACAAAAGGTTGAATCATGTTGTGCATTGATCGATGTTCGCAATAATTTATGTTGAAAATGTATTTGAATTATTTGCTTTTTAGCATCTGGTACCAGTATATGGCTTTAATTGCGTAAAGGTAGTGCGTGAGGCTTGCAGTCATAAATTAAGGTCGCTGCACATTGCTAATATTTCCCTGTCCGAAAGGATACCCTATCAAAATACAAAAGCGTTTTTGTTGCGCGCTCAAAGGAAAATGAAAGACATTTTTTCGGCTCTTAGTCAAGTGCCGTTATCGACTTCGTGTCTTCAAGCGGATCGGACAGATGACATGGATCAGTTGAAGCGGGATCGATCTGAAAGAGTATCCGTACGAACAGCGACATCATACTTCATATCATTGGTTACTCCTAGCTACAAATTGTTGCCCCTAGCAACTAGTCAGTTAAAGGGTGGTAGTAGGGAAATTGATGTTTCAGCCATATTTTTCTGCAGTTGTTTTTATTTCATTTACGTTCGTTCTTTTTGTTTTTCTAAGCTGAGTAATTGTCCTGTTATTGTAGCGGCAGAAAGAGCGGAAAGTTTACACTGACATGGACATTGACGATGACGAGATTGAGGGGAAACGTATGTTTAGTGTCGAGGATAAAGTGACCATCGACTTCTACGTTGCGAATTTTGTGAAAGAAATGAAGGGAGACGGTTAGTATATTGGTGTTAGTACTTTGCCACACAGTTAACAAACAAATTTATAACACAAGTCAGTAAATATTTGGGACCGTTTGCACCAAACGTCAGCGTCAATGTAGTGTCAACGCTGGGATGAGGCTTGTGAGACAACTCTCATTGACCACAATGAAGTCACTTGAGAATGGGGTTGCAACCGATTTTAGAGCGACTCCATTGTGGTCAATGAGAGCTGTATCACTAGTGTCATCCCAGTGTTGACGCTACATTGACGCTGATGCTTGGTGTAAACGGGCCCTTATGTGTGACCCTTTGTTAATGGCTTTCCTGGGCACATCAGTTCTTGATCTGTTCCGACATTCGTGATGATAATATTGCAGTTATTTTTTAGAAATCTTTTAAAGTCTCTAACGTGTTGTTGGTTTTGTAATTTATTACAGATTTGAAGTTGTCATACTTCCAGGAATTCGGTTTTACACATCCACTTCTTATCAGAGATAAAACCGGACTTGGGTTGAGGTAAGGAAGATTGATAACAGCGACCCACTTTCAATATCATGGCTATATATTTATAAACTTGCTTTCCCTTGGAATAATATTATCACAAACCTAAACGGCGGGCACTAAAGTCAGTGGCGGGTTCTGGTGTCCCCTTGAGGGAGGGTTGGGGTTCCAACACTGTTTTTTTTTTTCAAACAAATTTACAGAAAACTCCATCGAATTGTTTAAAAATTTGTTCCGTTAATGAAAGGGTCTCAATTTTTCTTTTTCAGAGTTCCTAGTGATAACTTCCAGGTATCTGACGTCAAGATGTGTGTTGGTGAGTGACATGTTAAAGCATATATCTGTCCCTTTCGAGTTCATCAAAGTGTGAAATGTTAGAAGTAAACGTTTTGTTTCTGAGATTCATTACTTTTTGCAGAAATTCCAATATTGGAATTCTGACGTGCAGTGCGGTAACATCAAAAATAAATTTTTGTTTTCTTTATGCTTTCGTTTAGCGAGAACAAGCTTTTATGTAGTTGATCTTTTATTTGCCTGCAGGTAGTAACCGTCAACTGGACGTGATGGATGTTAAAACACAGAAAGGATTCATTATGCCGATGAAGGAGTGGGTGGAATACTACGAGATGAAGAAGAGAGATCGTCTACTCAATGTCATCAGCCTGGAGTTCAGTAATACTAAGCTGGAGCATTATGTGGAGCAGCCTGCTGTAGTAATTTTTATTCATTTAAAAACGAGGAATACTAAGAGTGTTAGTAGAAAACGGGTGGCAAAAAAATCACATTAGACCCTGCTTGCGAAAAGATGCAAAAGAAATCGCCTGTTGCAAGCGGGTACTCGACAACCGAACTTTTTAACGCTGCTGTCGATGATTTTGATGCAAAGCTATCTGCACGTTGAAATTGATTTCTTGTTCTAACCAACCTTCTTAGTGGTGGGATTCAGTGTTTTACAACACTTTGTATTAATGGATCTTCACAGATAAAGCAAATCGACTGGGTGGACACAGCTTGGCCACAATACCACAAGGATCGTCAATATGAAGCCTCGAACATTCTGGACAAAATGATGTACCCGAAAATACAGAAGTAAGATAATTCGAATTTACCTTTCATTTTAGTTGATTGTAGGTAATTGGTGTTAAATTATAACCACTATCTAAAATATCGTGCTTGGTGATTTGATTAAGAGAATGCTTTCAATTTAAGGTCTAGTTATTAGAATCCTAAGTTGTACGAAGCACGCTACCCTGCACTTTTTACGTTATGTACAGATACTGTTTAATGAGTGTGAAGGGCTGTTTCACCGACTTCCACATTGACATGTCTGGCACATCTGTCTGGTATCATATTCTCCGTGGAAGTAAGGTCAGTATTTCACTTCATGTAGTGATATTAAGTTAGCAATCATTTCATTACAGATATAAGAAAGTAATTGTATGCAAGTGATGTAACACTATATTAACCAGGAGTATAATTCACGATTTCATAGCCATTTAGATTCTTTGTTGTGTTGAAATAAAAGTCAGTAAGCCGTAATGCTTTGCGCTGACCTGTTCCTTAACGACAGAACGTCATCCCAACAAACAACATGACCACCCTTGTGGTTCTATCACATATTTATTGTGTCATAAACTGTCTTGTCATCAATCGTTAAGTCTAATAAAATCTCGTTTTAAGTCACGTGAAATTGCCCAAGAAGGCCCTTTCCATTCAAAGAACAAAGCTTTTTACACCAGTTGTGCTAAAATGGGAAGGTTTAAGTTACGTATAGTTATTGTCTACCGGACAGGTATTTTGGCTGATCCCTCCAACTGAAAAGAACTTGGAGCTGTACGAGAGCTGGGTTTTGTCCGGGAAGCAGGGAGATATATTTTTTGGAGACACAGTCGATGCATGTCAGAGAATTAAATTGGAGAAGGGTTTCACCTTCCTGATACCTACAGGTGAACATACAACGTAGTAAACGTGGTTGTTCTTGTTGCCTGGAACATTACCCAGATTGACTTTGTATCGTTACTAGAAGAGAAGTAAAAGTTAAGATACTCAAACCGAAGTATTGATCCAAGGTATATTTCTAACCAGGTTGGATACACGCTGTTTACACACCGGAAGATTCTCTTGTATTCGGTGGAAACTATCTGCACAGCTTCAACATTCCAATGCAGCTCCGCATCGCCGAGGTGGAGGACAAAACTCATGTAATTTTGTTTTCTTCTATTTATCATAAAACCAGTTAACAAAGTTAAGCCAATGACATAACATGGATAAGGAATATTTGTGAGTGTGAAAACAAAGTTTATTTGAAAGATTCTGAATTCTTCTGTTTTTGCGCGGTTGTTGGCCATTATGTACAAATTAAATTTTTATCAGAAGGTATGCGTAAATATAGAAAGTCCTGAATGAGCTTTGCAATATAGCAGCTTTCAACGTTCTTCGTGTGTAATAGGTTCCTCAGAAGTTCCGTTTCCCCTTCTACGGAGAGTTACACTGGTATGTCATGGAGCGATACGTCAGCTGTTTTACCGGTAAAAATTTCAGGTAAAATGTCATTAGTTGTTCAAAAATTCGTTGTGTGTTGCCATATGTTATCAGTTTTCCAATGGGGTTTGGTGGAAGTTGTACATGTATACTTCTTCAGTGATGTAGTGTAGCAGAAACTAGATCTCTGTGGTGAAAGGGGATGCTAAATGACATTTTTGGACTATATCGAGTTTTGTGCAGATCCATGGGGAGACGAATTGGATACCTGATTGAATGATGAACTTAAGTTGCTGCATTTTTGTGATCCTTAGGTTATAGCACTGAGTCTAATATTTTCAGAATTAAATCAGATGGAGAAGTAAAAGCAGAACTACGTGAAGCTGCGTTGACTTCGTCAGATACATCAGACGAGAAATCAACCGACGAGAACATCTCCGACGGGAAATCAGACACGTCAGATCCTAAGTAAAGAAAGCACGCACATTATTATCCATGTATACACTGGTACTGGCCTACAACGAATTCCGAGCACCCGTCTACAACGAGCATTTTTTTTCTCTCAGAAAAAGTTCAGTTACAAGGAGAATCACTTACAACGAACGAAGTTCTCGTGAATTAAGCTACGTTGTAAGCGGGATCCATTGTACTACGTGTCTATGTTATTGCAGTTTGGTCGTATTTTAAAAAAGTCGTGAAATGCCCATCGTGCTGTATGTTTAGTCTCTTCTGCTTTCAGTGGCATTTGGGGCAGATTATATTGTAATTTTTGTTTTGATGTTCGTGGTGCATACCAGTATTCTAAAAATTATTTTTGTGTTTGATGCCAATGTGAAGAATAAAATATATATTAATTATGTTTGAGGATTAGGTGCATTGTAATGTTGATTTGGTTACAGAACACCAACATTAGAAGAACAAACCCAGGGAAGGTCAACACCAACAACAACGTCGACCTCACCAAGACCTCAGTCACCACGTGCTGCTAAGAAACCGTACATATCTGAGGAAGCGTCATCATCACCAAGGTCTCCGCGTCCGTCAACCCCGGGCAGAATGGGACGGTCAGCAGAACCAGAACTGTCAGTCAAAAAACCAGGGAGCCAACCCGGATCAGGTCCGTCGGGAATAGGGCGTGGTCGAGGTATGAAAGTAAAGGGTGATTCTGACGCTGAGAGATCCATGAAGAGCTACATTGGGAATCAGTCGGATTTGATTCGCCCTGTCAGTGTGAAGCTGGAGAACTGCATGCTGATGCCAGACAAAAGGAATCTTATGGAAGGTAAGATGAAGCAAAGAAACATTTAGTTTCGGCAATTTAATTCATCAGATGAAGATAGATAGACAAAAATCATAAAAGAAAAATCATATTGAAAAAATGCAACACAGATCAAAGCAAAGTTACAAAACACACAAAAAATATTCTGACTAGAAGAGCCAGCAGTTGTTTACAAATGATCTTTATCATAGTGCAAATAAAAAAAGTTGAAATTATTGTTACCGTGCTCTGTGCAAGTTATTTTTTGTATTTGAATATAATATTTGTTATGTTTCTAGGCATTACATTTAAAAAGGAAAGACGGTATTTGACACAGTGGGAGTTGAAAGGTTTAAATGTGCTCATTGAATGGCTAGATGCTCTTCCTCAGTCCAAGAAATCCGTGCCAAAAGACATACACGATCCTGCTGGATTAATGGCTGAAATGCGGGTAAATCTTTTACCTTTAATTGTCTTGTCTCTTGCTTACTATTTGCCTATTTCCTCAAGATTTTTGTACGGGCAAGGAATAAATAATAAGTGCCAAAATCTGCTCATAATTGATTCACCTGCATATGAATATGTCAATTTCTTGGGAAATTATCAAAACTCAAATTGCGATGGATTTGTGATTTCAGAAAATCCTGTCAGATCACGAAAATGATGATCCTAAACTTGCTGTGACTGGTGATCAACTTCTGAAATGGTCTCAGGAAAAACGAGTATGTATGAAGTGAATTCAAGAATGAGTACAGATTGTCACAATAAAAAATGTTTGCACAATAATATTGTGACGTTCTGTACGTGATGGTTTTGAGTCAAACTATCACGCTGCACTACAATTTATATTCCAATTACTAAAATGGAAGAAAATACAGAAATCGATGATGTTTATATTTGGTATTACAGCCGCCCATTAAGAAAACCAAGGAACCTAAAGTAAGGCAAGAAAAGGAAGAAGAAAAAGTAACAAAAGCGAAAAAGAACCGTCGAATGAGGTAAATTTTCAATAATAGATTATGCTGTTTAGTTTAAAAAAAACGTCCATCAAAAATGTTATTAATACTGATCAGATAACTTATTTAACAAACTAATTAACGAAATAGAATCAATTTATACAAGTAACCAAATAATCATTGTGTTTTTCTCTGTGTAACTATTTTGACCTTTTGTGCTAAAATGACAAGGATAATAATTACGGCAAAGAGGTAATTTCGTAGAAACAGCATGGTCATTGATTGATGTGAGGGAGCAAGGAATTTATGGATACGGTGGAGGGAGCAAAATTCTAGGGACCAGGGTTGTGTGAAAAGACACAGCCTGAGGGCAGAGTTAGGCTTGGCCAAGGTCCGAGCCAACCCAAAACACGAGGAAGTGAGGTTATTCTTTAAAAATTGTAGAAATGTTAATGCAATAGGTTCAGTCAGGCTTCTTTAAAACGAGGTCATTGATTGGTTAATAGTAAAACATCAGATGACTGCGGGATAACCAGGGGGTAACAAAAGTTTAGCCAAGTTGCAAGTGAGGATAACTGAGGGGTAACTGAAATGTTAAATGATAGGTAACAAAGGAGTAAGTAAAGGTTCCCAAGGGGTAACAAAATGGTAGCCAGAAATAACTAAAGGCAAACAAGTGGTAACAATTGTGTAAGGGCAAAGAATAATAAGGTTAACCAAGTGGTAACTGAGGTGTAACTAAGTTGTACGTAAAGGTAAGTAAATATACTTACTGCCTGGCCACACTGAACTGACCAATTTTTTTCTGAGTGCGAGAAGTCTTCCAAGAAAAATGGCTTGTGTAGTAGTATGCAGAAGTGGCCACACTGGTTCAGAGTCAGATAAACTGTCAGATAAAAATAGGTATCCAAGCCATTTTCTGTCAGATATCAGATCAGATAATATGCCAAAAAAAACCCCCATGTTTATGGTATTTAAGTTGTTTGGCAAAAACCCCTCTGTCATCCAACAGGTACTGCTGAGTCACCAAAAATGTTTCATTTCATAATATTATCTACATTTGAATCTGATCAGTGTGCCACTTTCTACATACTATCATATCGGAAGTTGATCTGAGGGAAAATCGGTCAGTTCAGTGTGGCCAGGGCGTGAGGGTGAGTGAGTGTACTAATCGGTAATTCAGTGCTAAGTAAGTGTAACTGAGTTAAGTTTTTTAAGGTTTAAGTAAGTGTGATACTGTGTAAGTGTACTTAGGGGTCAGTAAATGTACTAAGGGTTAATTAAGGCTAACTATATGGTAACTAAGGGCGATCTAAGAAGTCACCAAAAAATAATTTTAGTTCTCTTACAACCTCACACAGAACTTCAATCCAGACACCCGTCGCTCTATCCAGACAAACCTGCATGTGAATGTCTTGTTTTCCCCTTTTAGGTGCAAACGATGTGAACCTTGCACTCGTCAGGATTGTGGAGACTGTCACTATTGTAAAGATAAGCGGAAGTTTGGTGGCCCTGGGAGATTGAAACAAAGTTGTTTAATGCGCCAGTGCATGTGGGTAAGCATTTATATTGTGTCACTGAGTTGGGTTGTAACTGGGACTGTTCATCCGACCAAAATGGGTCTTAATATTGTTTTGAAGTTGGTAAAAGTTGCAGAAAATCACAGCGTTTTCACAGCAGTTACATTCCGGAGCCCAGAAATGTGGAACAAGACATCATCCGAAATTATCTCATGTGTTTGAAAATATTTCAGCCTGTCTTGCCAGGAAATACAGAGTGTTCGATATGTCACCAGACAACAAACACGCCACCGCCGGAAGTCGATGATGAACAGGAGGATTATTCTCTCAGGTACAATGAACATAATTATCACCCGCATACACAGTTTATGCTTAGGTGATGTTTTCAGTTTAGTCTGTTCACGGGGGACGGGAGGAGTGCCGACAACAATAGTAAAGAAATAAACAGAGTGCCAAAATAACATTGTTCACCTGTAGTCACATAGTAGAACAAATGACACTTCGAAAGGTCCCAAAGAAGGGGCAGTACTGTCAAGGAATCTGTCATAGGGCAGCGCATATCTAACACCCAAGAATAAATCCATATCAAAGGTATGGTCTAATTTTTCCCACAGGTCCTATTATATTGCATTTGAGACAAAAAACACTGCCCAGAACTGGAAGCTTATTAGGCTCCATGTGGCCACCAATCTCTTCATATTTGATATTAAATTAATGGCAAACAACTTCTACATATCAGCAAAATATTCAAATCTTTCCAAATATTGTAATGTTTACCCACAATGAATGTGTCCACAGGAGAACTAAATTAACATGGCTGTCAGTGGTGTTTATGTTGTGACTGCAGTATGGGTGATATTATGAGCTCCACTGAAAACATTCATTGCAGGTACAGATTGAAATATTTGGAAAATGTAAATGTAAAGACTTGGTTTAACTTTGATTTGATGCCAAATATAGAGAGATTCTTGGCTTTACAGAATTTTCAAATTAATTAGTAGCACAGAACTGGTTTTAGGGAGAAGTCTCATTATATAGTTTGGCCAGGTAAAGTGTCATCAAACTTTCGTTATCATGGGGAGGGTGTATATGCAGAAAGGCATCTCTCAGAAAGGCCAAAAGTAACATAAATAATGTCATAAGACCCAATTAGATGGCCTTTGTGAAATAAATGACCCATTACACATGTGTGTGTGCATCTATGTGCACTATTATTTCTGTTTTGACATGTCTGTATCTTTGTAAATTAACTTCATAGTATCTATTTAAGAAGATCACATGCATGTCTTACTCCCTTGCATTCAAAAACCCTGGAGATAGTGATTATTAGCATTTTAATAGCTCTTTTGTGATGACATTTGCTGCAGTTCTGCCACTGTCCATTTAGATTGTTTTAAGTGACAATTCTGTGTGTATGTATTTGTAAACCAATGTTTCATTGGAAATACAATGCTACATCCTATTGCTCTGCTTTGTACAAATGGCCTTCTTTGGAATTTTCCTTTTTCATTTGTGCTTCAAGTAGAAGTAGAAATGTGCTGTGGGTTATAATTGAAATTTACTGCATATCCACAATAACATGGGAAATGGCAGGAAATTTCTTGTTACCAGTACCATATCAGTGATATTTAGATAAATGGGAATGTCATCACACAGATATCCTCTGGGTGAATGCCCAGACACATGTGGTGTTTTTCCAAATGGCTCAAAGTCTCACCCCATGGTGCTTCCTCATTCAGAATATTTTAATGGGGAAATACTGGAACATCTCCAGGTGAGGTGAAAATGCAGATGTTACACTGGCCAAGAAGAAGCATCCCCCACCCTAAAAATAACTAACCAGTAAGTAGTCCCTCCCTCCCCTCTGCCTCCATCCCCTCCGAGGCACATTGAATCATGTGACAGGGGACGTGCGGGTGGTACGCCCCCCACAGGAAGATGTCCTTCTGTAAGTTGATATTCAAGTAAGGCTATAGGTATAGGTATATTGTAAACGAAGTGAGCAAATTTTGAAGTCACATTCCTTGCATGATCGAAGGAACATGGCTCAGTGTAAATTAGATTAATAAACGCCAACAAAGCGATGCTCAGTGCGATTGAACTTGTCTTTACATTTAAAGATTTGGTCACGTTATTGATAAAATCGCGTTGTATTGCATATCCCGCCGCTTCATTTTTATCCCTAGATTTAGCATTGGAAGGGTAGATAGTTTCTTCTGTTTTTACATTTAAGGTTAAGACTTTATGCCACGGAAATTTTGTGAGACGACACGCAAACTTTTAAAAGAGAGGTGACCACTGAAATAAATAACTTTTCTGTGAAGATTTTTTTTCTCGTTCAAACAAATTATACATACACTTTTGTGCTGTAGGAAAAGTGATGAGCGACTGTTCAAAAAGCCTGGGCCCATGTGTGTATCTTAAACATTCTTTCGCCATGATCACGTCGCATACACTGGCACCCTCGCTATTTGCCTGTTTTCTTACATTTTGAGTTCTTGTATTCACCTTTTGGTGACAATTAAACGATTTCATTCTGTACCGCATTTTAATCTTCGTAAACAGAGTCCTAGAATTCTCCGCTAATTAATCGGCCCGGCCAAGGCTTGCGTCTTTCATTGTGCTTGCTATTGGCAATCTTTTTAGCTGGACAGGTTGAAATATAAATTGTGTACAGAGAGGAAATTTTTCAGACACGTACTTACATATTTAGTACAGAGACTCGTTTCGGGAATCCTGAGAATCGGTTGTGTAGCGTTCGTACTTCTAAAACAGTTCAACCCTAATTTGTGCAGTTTTAAAGCTTTGTATTTTCCTTTGCTTAGCAAAAGAACCATTATCATTATCACCTTTCTGTCATCCATCTTAGTCTTGTAACTATTGGTGTTGTTGATAGATATACTTAATGACAACACACAGATATCCTCTGGACGCACGTCCAAACGCATGTACTTCCCCAAATGGCTCAAAGTTTCACCCCCGGTGCTTCCCCTTCAGAAAATTTGAATGGGGACACACTGTGTCCTTTTCACATGTCTTTTTTTGCTGCTGCAATGTGACGTTCATTTTGATAGCATATTTCGGACGGAGAAAGTACCGAATGACCTCTTAATTTGTGTCTAATCTCTAAAAATTCAAAATTCACAAAAGACCACAAATTTAAGAAAAAATAATTTAAGAAAAAATAACGCCTTCGTTGGCTGTAACATTTGGCTTTTCATGTTTTGCTGTCTTAGAAAATGAAGTTTGCTTTAAATTATTCAGATTGAATTTAATTTATTTAATGCATTGTTTTGTGATGCAATCAAAAACAATAGCGGAACAGTAATTGATGCTGAAGGCTGGCGCAAGACCTGGGTTGTGTTTAAAAATATTTCTGAACATATTTGCAGTTGAATTAACTATTGAATCTACATTAGTCACACTTTCTCTGTGTTGTGATTGTAGGCTCATGGAGTGTGGAATCTGCAATGAATTGGTTCATCCAGAGTGTTTCCGTGAACAGAATTCTCACATTGAGCATGAAGGGGCGATAAATGAAGACCTGCCAAACAGTTGGGAATGTCCCAAGTGTTGTGAGGCTGGGAAACAAGGGCAGATCAGGGTATGTCCAAAAATGCTGGCGACTCGGATCCTCTGTGGACTATGTGCATTTAAATCAATAAAAAACGTCAACGCGTGAATTGTTCTCCTGCTTCGGTTTGATACGCAGAAACACGTGGATAAAGCCTTGTTCACGCTACCTTTAAAGTCTCCGTTTTTGTGAACGGCACCACAGGAATGCATTCAACCCATTTTTAAATTTTTAAATGATACGAAAAACGGTGACTTTAACGGGGCGTGTGAATGGACCCCAATGGTGTAATCAGACTGACAGTGACCGAGACCGATAACAAGTACTTGTATGCAGAACTCAGTGGGAATCTGTGTTGTTATCTGCCTCTGTGTAGTATGAACACCTCCATATAATTCCATAGAACCCAATGTCATCGGTCTCGGTCTCGGCCACTGTCAGTCTGATTACACCATAATAGTTTTCCAAGTGTTGGTTTACACTGAATCCCACGATTCTTTCATAGTAATATTTGACACAAGTTTCCCACGAGGTATTCCATGAGTTATGCTGTACCCCAGATGTACTTTTTGGTGATTGCGTTAGTGTGGAAGTTGTTAAGAGGAAGGGCGCTCATTCTACGGACGCCGAGATCGCTACTAATACCTTGCGTTAATAAGTTCTTCCATTCTGAAACAAATGTAATTAACTATGTGGTGCGGCAGATTTTTAGAAATGCGCCATCATATTACAACCCAGAAGTGAAAAAAGACTTGGAAAAGCAATTTTGTTACACAAGAAGAAAGCTCTATCACCTAGCGGGAATGTAATTGGTCCTATTTAAAGTCAAATCCCCGTTGCTTTCATTCAGAACAATCAAATCAGACAATTAAAATATTTGTTTTCAGCCTCGAGTGTTGCGTAAAGGAGGGTGGAAGCGAGAGTACCGATTCTCTTCTGTCGACTCTGGTAGCTCGGGAAGCACCCAGATTTTATCTGAGAACGAGACTGAAGACCGTGCAATTTCTCCTGTAAAACCGGAAAAACCGGAAAGCAAGCCAATCATCAGGTACAGCACGAACTCCATTCTGCCAAAAAAGTAATTGCCTTTATTCTAAACTACAGACTTAGTCAACATCTTCGTTTTATCAATGTTTTCTGTTTTCAGGGGAGCGTCTCCTTACAGTGAGACTTCAGAGGAATCTGTCTTAAAGAGGAAGTCACGTGGTCCTGACAGTCCTGCCAAACAAATATCCCCCAAAGGTAAACGTTCCAGAGACGCCACTCCAGACAAAGATACTCCGAAGAAAAAGGTACGCGTAGTGAACTTAAGCTTGTTCACACTTAACGTTTGCGTTTGCATCGACGTCAATGTTTGCGTTAAACTTAAACATTATGTTAATGGTGAAGCAAATACAGGGAATGGGTGTTTGCATCACCATAGGCACTGTGCTAAACTTGAATGTTGACGGAAAAGCAGACATCATGTGTGAACACACCTTTACATCAATCAGATTAGAGATACTTATATTAGGTATGTTAGACTGTGAAGAAAGTTACATCAATAAGGAAAAATATATGTGGATGTAATTTATATTCTTCCATTCTGAAACAAAAGAGAATTAAACTATGTGGTACGGCAGATATATAGAAATGCGCCATCATATTGCAGCCCAGAAGTGAAGAAAGACTTGGCAAAGCAATTTTGTTACACAAGAAGAAAATTCTGTCACTTGGCGGCAGCAGTAGAAGCACCACAACGACATCTCATGGTGAAACAGAGGTACCAATGTTTTTTTTTCATTCACCAAAACGCAATAGGCGGTAAATTCGAGCGTAGTAAAGTAATGCAAGCTTCCTTCGGATAGTTCGAGATTGAAACCAAAAAATCCTCCATTTTCAAAAAGTACCTGCAAAGTGCCGGAATGTTTCAGTTTTGAAAAGTGGGAACAAATAGACAACAATTCACTGATGAACCCACTGATACTCATTGTCGGTCGGGAATAATCGATTGTAAACCTAGAGTGGATCTGTCACTCGTGTTCTTACCTGCAAACTTCTTCAACTGTGTACTCACTCGCTTTCAATAGAGTTTAATGCAGAACTTTCTGGAGATAGCAATAAGTTTGCTTTTAGATAACACAATAATTAGATGTTGACTTCGCGGTCCCGTCAGAATAATAACATCTTTGAAGGTATATTCTACGTTACTCGGAAAATGTTTGCAATGGCTGTGAATTTAGATTAGATTACAAGTTTTACGTCAGTGGCCTTTCGAAAAGTTCACTTTTTCATGTTGTTTGAACTTTTATTAAATGTCATTGCTCTAACGAAGTCACTTTAATAACTGCAGGGCATATTTTTGTAGTGTTTCTTACCACATATTACTGCTACATTGGACCTTTTGAAACATTTTCATTGGCCTCAGCCACAAATTTCGTAATAATAAAGGTATTATATAAGGAATTACTAGATACAGAACATAATGGTAGGTGACAAAGTGATTCAAGATAAAAGAGATTTACGTTTGGTACTAAGCCTAATACGTAATGTACCAATGCTTAAAAATGCATTTCAGCTTTAGAATTAGTGAACTGAGTGGTTCAGTGGGTGGAATGCACATGTACTTTACTTTCTTTTTCAATTCTGTATGGCTGGCTCAGTGAAAAACAGATGTCCAACCACTGCCAAGCAAAAAGGGTTGGTTTTCTCCCCTTTTAATTAAAGACCTACCAATCGCAGTTAAAATAGCCAAGAAAATAGAATCAATTTTCAACCCTGAATGATGTTGACCATGATCTTGAGATTGTATTCACCTTTCATGCATTTGTCAGTGGAAACAAGGAATACAGAAAACAAGATCTTTGTTCTCGTTTGACCTTGATATTTCATAGTGAGTAACCTTGATGTTTTGTTAAGTAAGAGTAGGAAAATTGCAAAAATATATTGTGACGCATTTCGACTTTGTCAAACATCGTCAACTCCTTCAATTGCTTTATTGTGGCACTCTGATCATTCAGAGAGAATGGTCAGTGTTTGCCTGATGGTTTGTTTTTCGTCTATTGATTTCTTGACTCCAGAGAGGACGCATTAATTTCCAATAAAGTCAAATTAAGGCAAAATTATCAAAATAGTGTTACAATATATATGCACATGAGCAAGCATGAGCCAAAAAGTGAAATATGCGTTTGTCACTGTTTGACTTCTGGCTTTAGTTCTAGGTATTGTACCTGCACACACAAAAAGTTCGTAGAGCAATAGTTCAAAAGTTACATCTGGAACAGACAGTCAGACTAACACTTATTTGTAACTGAAAATAACACACAGCTTCGTGACGCCGTGCGACACATAACGACATGGTTTCATTTTGTAATTTATAACGTCTAACAATAGTTCGTTTAATAACACGTCAGCTCTGTGCTAATTGTTTGGTAATTGCGTCTATTTTCATCGAATTTATTTTTGAGCCGCGATAATTAAAGGTCGACAGACGATAAAGCCTGTACGATTTCACGATATCTGGCAGTTCGTTGTGAATGCGTTTTATCTCATGGGGAAAGGGCAATAGTCACAACATGTGAACTATTAATAACCATGGTTATGTCACGTCATGGTCGACCTATTTGGAATATTTTTTGATGAAACATCTGTTTGTTTAGTGCATTGAGACTTATGGATTTTTTGTCGGTTTTTGTAACTAGGTTAGACAATAAGAACAAAATATAGAATGCACACGCGTGTACATGTACTTCCTACATGGCTTGACAAAAATAGTTTGAAAATGACGTCAATTTAGGTTACAGCAAAAACATTGTACAAGGGATCGAATTCATCACAACGCGACTGATAGGGAAGTAAAAGCGGAATACTTAAAACATAAAAGCGGAATACTTAAAACATAGTGTCGTGGCGCATACTAAAAGGAGATTGTCGTTACAATGTCTGATTCAGTGATCGGTAAGGTAAGGCGGTGTCTTTTTTTTTTAACGAGGTGACAGTCGTGTTTGAAGTACTTGTCTCAAAGGACGCAACGCTCCAACGGAAGTACTGTTACTCTTGACTTTCAACTCACATTGACTAAAAACACTTGTGGGAAAGGCCATATTTGATTTCGGATTATAGTTAGTGAATACAGGAAACTTGACAACAGCCGAATCATTAAAAAAAAGCAAGGAGCATGGTTCAGGTTTTTTACTTCCATTCCATTTCAAACGTCTTTTCGTGTGGGCACAGCCGTCATTAAGCAAACAAATTGTGAAAGTGCAAACTGTGTGTGTGTCATTAATATTGTAGTCGTGAGGAGAGCTCTCGCCACGCGTTAAAACCTCACACGTTACTTGATACTATTTAAGTACTGGATGAATGTTATTGTAAGAGGAAAAAGCTTTTTTTTTAAAAAAAAATTTTGGAGGACACAACTCCTTTTCGTGGGGCCACTGATTCTCCTGTTTTGGACTTCCGGTGACGTCTGCCTTGGGTTTCAAAGCCAGGGTGGATCCCTTGCGTGTTTTCTCACGCTATTTATTCCTAAAGACTGCGAATGTTGAGCAAATGTATGAAACATTCAAAGAACTACTATTCAAGGAAACT
>JBCAUG010547067.1:0-14764 GCA_038406175.1 Haplosyllis leylae | reverse complement strand
ACAAATAGATTACTATTCCAATTTAAATGCTGGTTTCCGAATCGCCTGTAAGGTTGTAATTATTTTTTGTGTTTTACTTATTCTATATTGAATACTATGATGTAAGAATCACTTGCTATTTTACCATGCAACTTATTTTTTAAAAGTCATATGTATTTTGAGTTGTCCTTAATCTGATGAAGAAATATATATTTTCTATTTTTTGTGTGTGACACTTATTACGTAGGAGACAAACTTAGAAAAGATTTGAAGAAATGAGTTTGGAATTCAACGCCTCAAAAAGACTTTCTATCATCTGGTCAGTAAATTTTGTCAACACAATTTACCTTTTAAAATTATTCAATAACCTTTATGATTTGATTTGGTATCAGTAGTACATTTGTGGCTCTATTTTGTGTATACAGTACTGTGATCACATTCATTTTAGAGAACTTTTAATGCTTTGACTACATCCCCATTTAGTTGGTAAGAGACAGGTTAATGACCTATTTTATCATCACAAAAATACTCTGTATTCTTCAGGTTTTTAAAATATATTTTTAATCCGTATTTAATGTTCAGTGCTAGAATTTTAGAACAGAAATGCTGTTATTTTGTATTTGCAATAAAATGACAGGAGACTCCCTCAGCTTGAATGTTTGACACATGTTTTCAATAATTCAGAGGTTGGATTGTCACTGCAATTAACCTATTGAAATTGTCTCAAAATGTTAAAAAGCACAAACAAGGATAACATTCACACAGCACAGATTATCTATGTTCAAAATGTGGGTAAAACAGGCACTTATGTTAGTGTGAGATAGGGACAGTATAAAACACATAGGGACAGTATAAAACACACAATATCATGAATTTTCTTAGGAAATAAACAATTTTGAACCCTGAAGGGACATATAGTCATAATAAACAATGATATATTCCTAGATGTAAATCATAAACCATTTTTATGAAGGGTTTCAAATGGAAATTGGTGATACCTCACAGATACCTGCCCTTCAGAACATTGACCAGGAAGAGTCAAACATCGATCAGAAAGTGACGTCAGGATTGGCGAGTGCCATGATGCTATCTACTCCTGAGGTGCATAGAGGTAGGAAGATTAACATTTAAACTATAGTAACGCAAGTGTGAAACTTTGACCTTTGCCGCTAAATTATATAAAATAAATCGGATGTGATGAGAAACTGTCTGGAAGCAACATCACTTTCACATTCACAGTGGTCTGTGGTGGAGCCAGACCAAAAGGGGAGAAAACAAAGAGCGAGGCCAGAGGAGTAAACTACTATCAAAATTATAGGTCACTGGATGGCCGTGGGGTCATGAATATCTGCTTTGTTCGTAAATAGGCCTGAGCTTTACTGCCGATAGGAATTCCACTGTACCCGAAGACCCTTGACCAATTTAACCACTATCTAACTAGCCATTGTAACATGAGTACATGATTTTTTTACCGCAAACTGTTTTTAATTTTTTGTCAAATTTGATACCACACTCTGAAGTAAAATTTGGCATCTTTCTTTTTTCTTTGTTTAGTAAAATGTACCACTTTGCATCCACCTCTAAAAGCAGGAGAAAAAAGTCCTAGAACAGAATGAAGCCTACTCCCAGTGGTTATGTTCCCAAAGACAATACTGCAACTGATTGACATTCTAGTGCCACTATGGTCCATATGAATATGATTAAAATTCCTGGTAATACTCACTTGGTGCCAATTCAATCCAGACCGACTCCTGGATTGTAGTCAGGTTTGCAGCAGCAATTTCAACACAACAACTCACAGCCACCTTTTGTCTAGATTTAACAAAGGATTTTTCAACCTGTTTGACTGGAACTAAAGTCCTTTAATCTGTGCAGTTGTTGACCGTTTTTACAGTTGATAGAAATACATTGTTCCACTACCGTTTCTTCAAATGTTCATAGGAGGCGAAATTTTACCATTGCTCACTACTGCTTACAGTTGTTTTCATGCCAGGCTTCAAGGTAATCTCTGTCAGGGATCATATTCCCCAATTTGAACTTGAAAGTCTGTTGTAAGTATTACCATATTTCTGGGCAAGATGGACATTTACAAATCTACACTGGTAAAGAATTCTACCTCAACCTGTAGTATTACATTAATATTTGTATTTAATTATATGTCTAATTTCATCACTTTCTCCATTTACGGTTTGTGAAACCTTTTGTGCGCCTGTGTAAAAAAATTATCTTTTTAATTCACAGCAAGTGTTTATTCTGTATTGTGGGAAAGTTTCCTCTCCAAATGATATGTAAAGAATCAATGCTTTAACATTAGTACAACACAAGCACTACTACAAAACAAATCCACATCAAAGGGAAAATGAACAAATGTAACGTTAAGTCTGTACGTTCAGACGTCTGTACCGAGCATCCTCAAGACTCCGCCTGCTCCTGGAGCACCAAGTTCAATCAACAAACCCAAAAACATCATTGGTAATCCTGATAAGTTAGAAGAATTAAGAGAGGACATGTTTAATTATTTACTGGGAACGGTCAAAACTTCACAGGGTGGCGCAGTCATTGATAACACCACAATTGACTGGACTGATGCCATAGCCAAGAAGCTCATCCACTTTTCAACCTCCACTCCTCGGAGGGTGTTGGAGGATGAATTATCCAAAACCAACAAGTACGGTTTGGCAGCACTGCTGCCAGCAGATGTTGTAACTAATAACTTACAAACCTCTCAGGTTCCTCCAACTAACATCTCAGAAGCCACGTCCTTCCAGGGATTAGCGGCTGAATTTAAAAAGATGAGAGAAGCTAAGTTACAAAAACTAAAGGGGGGTAACACTCCATCCGCGAATCTTTTCCTCATTGGTTGGATCAAGGAGGTCTGTTCCATCATCAGAGACCGAGACCTATCTGATTCTGAATCGATCCAATTGGTTAAGAAATTCTCCGAGTCTAAGGCTCAACAACAGGTAGACTTTTATATCAATACCTGTATTAACACATCCCTGGAAGGGCTGTTGTTACATCTCCAGGCAGCCTTCTCATCTGGGGAAGATGAATCGTCAGTCAAATCGGAGTTCTACAGTTGTAAACAGACAGGTAGGGAAACAGATGACAACTTTGCTGAGGCACTTCAAATATTAGTCTGCAAAGTAACATTCAACCATCATTTGTCCATGAAGTAGATAAGTCTCTAAGGAATCAATTCACCAATAGGCTGAAATTCGATGTCATTCGCCCTCTGGCAAAAAGTCTTCTTTCTACTAAACCGGATATTAGTTTCATCCAATTCCAGGCTGAAGTCGCCAATTTGAGCGGCTCCAGACAAAAAAGGACAAACACAAAAATCCAATCAAATGTAATTGAGAAATCTGAGGATGAAAATCCTCCACCTGCAAAATGTAAGAAGGAGTCCTCTATAGATGTTCAGTTGAAATGGGTTCTAGAGGAAAACCGGAAGTTAGTCCAAAAACCAATTCACCACCCAACAAGTCACAAGTAACGCGTTCGGATCACAACAAGCTGGCCACTTTAACAAACAACAAAAACAATTGGGTACTGAAACATCTAAACAACCTAACCAGGGTGCTAATCTGTACCAAGTTAAGTTTAAGGAACCTGAGCCAACACCTGGGGAAAACGACCAACTCAATATGGTTGAAATCTGTAAAACAGGGTCCAAGAGTCCATATGCTTCACAAGTTGTAATCGTACGTAAAAAATCGGGTGAGATCAGACTTTGCATTGACTTTGAAAGTTAAACGCAGTCTCAATCAGGGATTCTTTCCCACTCCCATGTATCGAGGAAGCATTACAGGCAGTACAAGCTGCCATTTGGTTCATGTCTTTTGATCTGGCCCAAGGTTACCTCCAGATGGCAATGGAGGAGGGGGATATACACAAGACTGTACTTATACACAGCGGACTGTACAAATTCATGCGAATGGCCTTCGGTCTCACTAACGCCAGTGCATCTTTCTGTAGGTTAATGGAAATGTGCATTGGCGATCAACAATACATAACCCTCTTATTCTATCTGGATGACATTGCGTCTTTTCATAAACGGCAGACCAGATGTTGGACCATATTGAAATTGTCTTTTCTCGTCTGAAAGAGTTTAATTTAAAGATTACACCTAAAAAGTCCTATTTCTTCCAGGCAAAAGTAAACTTCCTCAGTTACGAATTATCAAGAAAGGGCATGTCTCTGAATCCGGAAAAAGTCAAAAAAATCAAAGACTGGCCAGTTCCTACCAACTCTAAAGAGGTACACTCCTTCATGGGTCTAGCCTCTTATTATTGGTGGTTCCTCCTGAATAAGCTGGTCCACTACACGCTCTCATAGTTCCTGTGTCTATACAACAAAAGTACAGGAAAGGTCTCATTAAGAAAACCGAATTACCTGAATTCAAATGGACAGATGAGTGTCAAAAAGGGTTCAAAAATCTTAAACAGGCACTCACCTCTGCACCCATCTTAGCTTATCTGAACTATAGTCATCCTTTTATTCTCGAGACTGATGCATCTCTAAGGGGATTGGGGGCTGTACTATCTCAAAAGGGCAAAGACGGGTCTGTTAGGGTTATAGCTTACGCAAGCCATTCACTCAGCCTGGGAGAAAAATCTATGAGGGACTACTCGTCCGCGAGATAGAACTCTTGGCATTAAAGTGGGCGGTATGCAAATAGTTTAAGTACTACTTATTGGGATTGAAGTTTACTGTTTACACGGATAATAATTCACTCATCTATGTCAAAACAAGTAAGCTGGGTGCAGCGCAAATACGCTGGCTCAGTGAGCTCACACTCTACGACTTTGACATAATATACCGGACTGATAAAAGTAACTTGGTCACCAATGCGTTATCGAGGTGGCCAGAGTCTCCAACATCACAAGAACAACCACGGGACAGTGATGAGGAATGGGAGGCTGTCTCTTGGACAGATTTTGCGTTTCACATGATACAGATGAATGTGCCAATGCCTTCGAGAATTGATATGACATAGGTCATGTTAGTAAAGTAAAGAAGTCAACATAGTAAAGTAAAGAAGTCAACAAAGAAGATGTATGTTGTTTTCTTTAACAAAAATTGTAAAATGATTTAAATTTCTTTCCAAAAATTATTTGTCTTAAACTATATTTATTTTGGTGAATGTGCGTATGTAAATATTACATATGCAACAAAGGTAAAACTTTGTTACTATTCGATTTTCATCCGAATGGGCATTAATTCAATTATAGGCATCACTCAGGTAATGTTAAAATCATATAATCCAGGATATTGTCCCGTGCACCCGACCACATATTTCAATTTCAATCTCAAATGGCATCAGAACAATCGAAGGCACCTCAATTGTTTGAGATTCTTGAATTATAGGGAGAAAATCAGTACATAGGAATAGACAATAGAATTGCCAGGTAAGTTAGTGGTCACTGAACAGTAAACAATGTGTATTGGAAGTTTGATTACAGTTTGTGGTAAGCATTTACAAATTATACTTATTAATTCTATTACTAATTGAAAGAAATTGATAAGGTAAAGATAACAGGTGAATCCATCATTTGTATTGCTTCTCACAGTACAGATCACTTAAACAGTTATGTCTCAAGAAAAATTGCCAAACTGATAAGATCCAAGGCGCTTGTAGGCTCAACCCACATCTGGGGTGTGTACGCTGCTGCTTGCGAATGCGGAAATCAGATCCATTGAACGCCTGGAGAAGAGACGAGACAGTGAGCAAATGATGTATAATACTCAAAAATAAAGATGGTCCATGGCCCAAATATTCCATTCAGAACTTTTCCAACCAAAATTAACTTAGCCAGGGGCCACTCAAATGCTCATAGGTTGTGTAGACGGTGTAGAGAAACAGCAGAAACCGACTTACATGTTCTTACTAAATGTGCGAACAATAGGAAAGCTATTGCCAAATGGCACAATAATGTAGTTAACATGGTAACTTTAAGACAATCAAATTTGAAAGGAATAATGGAATGGACCCGATATCACTGTATCACATGGGAGCACATTGTACTTCATACAAAAAGAACCAATCTGTACTTCCCTAAAGAGTCGCCGATAAGCGGACAAAACCAAAAGCATGGTCTGTGGGTGAACACCGAGAATGGCCAATCACTTCTTGCCGAAGCAGTCGCAAGAGAAACCACAAGGTCAGAACTAAAATCCATGTGGTGGTGGAACAGTGAACCAATTCCCAGTCTTACTTACGATTGTCTAGCTAAATATCTAGGGTTATAATTTAACCCATGTAGTGAAATGCAGCTTCCTGGAATTCATATAGCTTCAAACGGCCATCTCATATGTACTGTCGTGCGAGCGCATAGCCCGCCTCCTCAGACTGATTTGAGACCTTGAACAAGACGCAAGTATACCTTGGAAACTTCGGAGATTTCAAGGACTTCAAGGACCATTCTATGAGGTAATATATTAGTCAATGATGTTGACGTGGAAACTTTGTCATTTATATTTTATCCTAATTTTAGTTATTTCCGAAAGAGTACTGAATTGAAAAGTTTTATGTGTGGCTATGAATTGCTTGTTCATTCAATTGTTTATTTTATGGATATCCGTTTGGACAATTTTAACAATAACAGAGGAATTAAAGGGTATATCGGAATGAACCCTCATCATCAGGCCCTGGGCAGGCAACAGCTCTTGCTGTAGGACGCAATTCTTCCCGCTCACCCACCCTTGAAAGCAGAACTCAACAAGAAGTTATTAGGTAGACACTTTATTCGATTAAGATACAGTAAAACGAGAGAGGAAGTGTTATGTGAACAACTTCTGTCAAATGTTAACAATTGTGTTATTGCATGTACAACGGTAATGAAAGAAATCTGGGAAATTAAGGCTATGCAGGTTCATGAGCTTCGACTTGGCACAGGGTTATCTTCAGATGGTGATAGAAGAACCTGACATTTACAACACAGCGTTCTGTAATGGCTGGCTCAAGTGGGCTAAACTAAGTTTATTTGGATGCCCTTTGGATTGACTAATGCTGGAGCGTCATTTTGTCATTTAATAGAGATGTGCATTGGGGACCAGCAGTATGTCCCTCTCTGTTCTCCTATTCTACCTCGACAACATCTGCATCTTCTCAGAGACAGCAGACCAAATTTTGGATCAGGTAGAACTAGTTTTCTCTCATCTCAAAGAATTAAACCTCAAAATAAAACCCAAGAAATCAGACTTATTCCAATCGAAAGTAAAAACTTTCTGAGACACAAGTTGTCAGAGAAGGGGGTTTCTCCAAACCCTGAAAAGGTAGAGAAGATCAAGGATTAGCCAGTTCCCACAAATTTGAAAGAAGTTCACTCCTTCATAGGGTTAGCTTCACACTACAGGAGGCTTATGCCTAACTTCGCAAAGTAGACTGGCCCACTCCACGCCTTGATAATTCTGGCGTCCACGCAACAGAAAGTTCATCAGGGAATCCTCAAGAAGTCTGATATTCCCAAATTTAAATGGACTGAGGAGTGTAGAGCACAAAAGTAATGGTCTGAATCCATAACCATTATTTGAAGGCGACCCAATATTGTCATCACTCAGTGATCAACAACAAATTGCCTTGGTAAGAGGTTTCAGACTGCAAAAAAGATGATATATCCTCTGTACATATCAGTCAAAAGTCTGATCAGTTACAAAACAGTTTGTGCGCTGAAGAAGAATCATTCAGATTTTGAGGAAGCACTTCTGCATACAAGCACTTCTACGAGAGACATGTCGAGCCTGCAGTTTCTCCGCAAAGACGTAAACGATCTGCTATGTAGTCTGAATGCCAGTGTCAAAGTCGAGAGTCCGTAAGTCGGGACTCCATAAGTTGGGTTGTAAAAAATACTCCACCGGTAGAATCTAAATCACAAGGGCAGGTACTTATGTATATTTCTTCATCCATTTCACAATAAATTATATTCTAAGAAATATTATTCATAGGTATTCGACAAAAGTATGGCAAAAGTATACGAGACAAAGTACACAGTAATGAATCAAATTAATGAGTGTTGTCTTAACAAGCATGGAAGAAGAAGTTGTTTACTATTAATGGATACTGCATTATGATAACAGATGAGGGGGCAAGTTTTCTTAGCAATCTCAAAAGATAGGAGACGAAACATAAGTCCTATGTCACCTCTAAACCAACTATTTAAAGGTAAAGGAGACAGGATGACTTTGGCAAAGAACATAGAATGACCAGTCTCAAGGACAAAAATTGTATTTCAATGGGATCTATGGTCTTACAGAAACACTGTGGCTTGACAACGGATTTGGTGAGCGATTTTCACAGCTGCAAGTCCATAGAGATAAAGACACAATACTAAAGTGTAATATAGTTTTTGGCTCGGTTAGATCTATTGAATAATACTGTAATTACATAAATATTAAACGATAATTGATCCATACAATTTGTCATATCATTCCTCTTAGAATGCCAAAAGATTTACACAATGAGCAAAAACTGAAAAAAATCATAATTCAAGCAATAAACAAAATAACACAGAACATTAACATAGAAGATATGGTGGACGCCAGAATTATCAAGGCGTGGAGTTGGCCAGCCTACTTTGCTTAGCCATGGTACAGAAAGGAGATAAGTATTCACAAATTTATGGGCTAAGAAGACTACTAACTGTAGCTGGCAGATTAGTTTACTCTCTCATGTAACATGTTCACAGAAGCTGGCTTAATAAATGGTGCAACATGTGTGTTGAAGAAACTACAGAAGATGACAAATGTTTCTGAAGCTTTTCCTAAAATATTGTGGGTTGAATTTTCAGATAATAACATTGGAATAAGAACATGACATCAGTACCTTTGCAATATCATGTGAAACAGTGGTTCTAAATGGCAGAGTAACACGAAGACAATTCCCACTGAAACCTGCAGCAGTATCAACAATTCATTCATGTCAAGGAAGTACTTACGACAAAATATGTATAGATCCCTGAACACTACAGAAAGCATCCCATGACTGCAAAACAATTTTGGTGACAAGCTCATTATGTAGCTGCAAGATGTGGGAGATCATTAGAAGGTATACAGACACTCAATTGGAATGAAGACCTCACAAGTGTAAATTAAGATGTACAAAAACACACAAAAAAGTTCAACTGTTATACATCCCAGTACATAAGATGCAAGTCTAAATGATGTGGCTATATTTTTTTACATTATATTTTTAGAAATTTACATTCCCATGTCAACTACTCCTGGATCTTGATTTACATTCACCCCCACCCCCCCCCCCTCATTGACATTACGAAACTCATACACAAAATAATTACTTTTCCGTTTAAATTTACAAGTATTCTGTGAAAATAGTTACAGGTTAGTCAGTCAGCCGCTCTCAAAATGGGGAGGGGTGTGGTGTGCATGAGCGCTCCTGGCAGAGAACTGAAGAAAAAGAAGGCAACAGATGTGAAGACATTGAAGCAAATCGTTTCGGACTGAAAACGTACAAGGTTCTCGCCTCTTTACAATGCTGGCAACAGCTGCATGAATAGTAGACATCCGTACAGTACAACACGCACATATGAACCTTGTAGTGTGTCACTTTTTCCAGTCATCCTCAGTCCGAATCAAAACACTGGAAAGGACACGAAACATTGAGAAGTGAAATCATGCTTATGGTGTATTTTTGTGGCCCTTACTTATTAGCAACCGGAGAGCAATACGTAGGAGGAGAGTTTGGTAAGAAAAACAAAATGAAATGAAAGAATATTGGACCAAACAAAATAAAACTTACTTGGTAAGCAAATACATCTACTTGAAACCTCTTTCTCATTATGATAGACTTAATTTTCTTAATCTAACCAAAGGATAGGGATTTAAGTGACTGAGGCCATACAATTAGTAAAGGAGTTGTCAGAATCAAAGGCTCATCAGCAAGTTGACTAATAGATCTACATCGATACCTGTATAAACCCAAATCTGGAAGGTCTTCTTCAATATCTAAAATCGGCCTTCTCAACTGGAGAAGATGAGTCCATGATCAAATTTTATAGCCACAAACAAAGTGGCAAGGAATTTGAGGATGACTATGCCAAAACACTTCAGATGTTGTCAAGGAAAGTAGTCAGTGTACAACCATCGTTCATACATGAGGTGGACAAAACATTCAAAAATCAATTTGCCAAAAAAGATGATGTAATGAGGTCACTTTCGAAAAAACTAATATTCACTAAGCCAGACCTAATCTTCATTCATTTTCGGGCAGAAATCAACAGTCTAAGTGCTTCCTGTTTAAAAAGATCCTCTAACAAAGTGCAAATAAATCAAATCAAAGATGAGGACGAAGAACCAAGACCTCAGATCAGGACTAAACAAACTTATCAACAATACCGCAGAGGCAGCTGAGTGGGATGAAAATGAGGAAAAACCAAACAACAAACAGGGAGGGTATAATTAACCGAAATTCGGACAAACTCCCGATAACAACTCACAAACTTTCAAGTAGAGTTAAAATGTCTCCCATTTGTATTAAACATAGGGGAAGCAGCTTTGAGCCTGGAACAAAAAAGGTTCATTAACATTATCTATCAAAATAAAGAGGTCTTCTCACTTTACGATGAGGATCTGGGGTATTGTGACCGACTTAAATACAGTATCCCAGCCACAACTGACAGGCCTGTAATCTACGACACAGGCAAATACCAATCCAACTTCAGTCTGAAGTTAGGAAGTGTCTGGACTCCTGGCTGAAACAAGGAATCATCTGTTCTTCCAAGAGTTCGTACGCTTCTCAGGTTGTCATCGTTCAGAAAAAGGCTGGAAAATAGGATTATGCATGACTATGCATTGACTTTCGCAAATTGGTCCTTTTCCGAGGATTGAAGAAGGTCTCCAAGCAGTTCAGGCTGCTATATGGTTCAACATCTACAGAATGCCTTCCCATATTCCCGTATTCATAGTTATTTGCATAACTTTCAATTTTTACAGTTGCTGAGGCTAGTATAGAAAAAACCTTGGAAATATTTATGGTGTGTACAATTTTTGTTTTCATGCAATCATTTCTATTTTAATAACTAATATTGATTATATCTGGAAGAGTTGTAAATTGACGAGTTGTAGTCCATAATATTTGCTGAGATTTACAGACAAGATATAAACGCCAACTAAGACCTGCAGTTACAAGTTAAAAACCACACATGAACCTCGTACTTCACAAATGCCCAGTATCCCTGCTATATTTAATCTTAAGAGATTATCTGCATAGAAACTTTCTCCATTTTAATTGTATTCTATTTGCAGATGATACCACAATGCTGGTAAGTAAAATTAAATTCACATACACTGATACAAGTTTTTAGAAAAAATGACAAATACTTCATTTTAAATTAATAAATTTATTAACATTTTATTTGAGACATGGAAGATAAAATTTTAAGTACAAATGGCCTATGTATATTCATCACAGATGAAAGGCCTGGATTCTTTGAGGGAAGGGGATACCTACAGGCAGGACAGCAAAGGGGATCCCACCTCCCCGACATAATCTTAAAAATAATTATATGATATTTCTTACAATTTCATAGAGATATATTTCTGGAGGCTGTGAAGGTAAAAATAGCTCTTAAATCAGAGAGTAATATGTGGTAGATACACAATTAAATGGCAATTTGAGTACAAAGAAGACGGTAAGTCTGTTGTAAGTCAAGATTCTCTAAGTGGAAGTGCCTGGTGTGTCGTGCAAACAATTGGAAATCAACAAGTAACCACCTTTCACTGCACGGATTTTCCTCTACTTTTAAATGATTGTTTCAACTGTTTTTAACTTTGTTTATAGAGAAATCAGGTAAAATGCTCTTTATTTCTTATTCAATTTAAGTAACAAAGAAAAATATATCGCAAGTAATAAATTATAGTATCATTAAATAGGAATTTGTTTTCCATCAGATTTCAGGAAATATCAAGATGTTCATAAAACAGTACAATTACTTGCATTTCCTAACATTACCATTGGAACATATATGCATAACTCCTGATGCGAAAAGACACAAATACACTGGTGCTTCGTCACGGCTATCCCCGGTGGCACCTCCGACAACTCGGCAGGTGGTATCAACCTCTGGTCCTACCAGACAGGTGTTTTCCCCCAGGAGGATATTCCTCCACTGGAAGATGCCCTCATGGAGGATTCTCCTCCATTCCTGGCCACGGATGCCCATTTCCATCTTCAACAGCTTGTCCCAAGCCACTACCCAACCCTTGCTGCTGCTTGTGCCAACAAGAATCTCCCTCATCCCCTGGAGATTGATATACTGGTCCCCTCCTATTTTTGGCCCAACACATTGGGAGACATCCGGCACCCCCATGACCGAGCAGTGCAGTTCATCGCAGTCGAGTGGCATCCCACCATGGCTGCTGACTTCAGTATGACCTGACTGGTGTGCCCAGAAGTGAAAGCAGTGGGGGAAGTTGGGTTATACTACTTACAAATCCCCTCCGCCATCCCCCCATCAGCAAACCCTGATGGTCCAAAACCAGCAGACCATTACTGAAGGCATCCTGCCATGAAGTGGCCTTGTTGGGGAAACCAATGGTCATTCATTGTCAGTGAGGCTGCTTCCCACAATTGTATCGTGATCCTTTGTTCCAATCTTCCCCCATTGACCCCTATTTACCTTCACTGTTTCAGTCAATCCCTGGGGGTAGCCTATGAGTGGACCCATTATTTCGAAGAAGTTTACTTGGGAATTTCTCCCATTGTCCTGAGGTCCCCTCCAGCTGGGATGGAAGAGGTAGTCTGGTATACCCCATATGACTGCCTCTTGCTGGAGATGGATTCCCCTTGTCTGGGGACTTCCCCAGCCCAGCTATATCATGTGGCAGACAAAGTGGAAGAATGACCATTCTTCTGTGGAGGAAATCCTCCTAAAGGCCCAACAGGCTACAATGGCATTCTACCACCTGTAGTCTGTATTCCTAGTGAACACTTATTCCCCCCTATACATAGTGTATATAGTTTCCAAGAAAACAAAAATTTTACTAGACCTAAGGAACTCTATATATAAATACATTACATGTTACTATGATTAAGGAAGATTTATGGACTCCGGCATCACTCCTAGAAGGGGAGCATCCCCTCAAAAGTGGGAGGGGTGTGGTGCACGCGAAGGACCCGCTCAATTCAGTTGTTCCTTTTACCTTGCTTCGAGAAGACGTGTTTGTCGCTTCAACAAACAAAACCAATTGGGTACCGAACAACCAAAACAACAAAAACAGGGTAATAACCCTTACCAAGGAAAATTCAAGGAACCCGAACCAACACCTGGGGATAATGGTCAATTAAATATGGCCGAGTAATGTAAGTACTGTAAGAATCCTGGACATTTAATCAATAACTGTGCCAAGTTACTCGATCGAGTCAAAAGAGGCTTGGCACGTCCGTTAGGTTCCTACCAGGGAAAATAAAAAGGGCCGGTTCCCAGGATCCGAACACCGGTCCTAAAACACCAAAGAATCCAGATAAATTCACATCGAAACAAAACTACCCAGAGGCTGATTTTCAATCTCTCTTTGACAATATCACCAGTCAAGCAATCAGTCTCAGTCAAAAATGAGAGATTATGGAACCATGCCCAAAAAGTAATCTAAAAGTTAACAACCAAAACTTATGGGGTTTATTGGATTCGGGGTCGATGGTAACCTTAATGACCCAAAGTTATTTTAACGAATTCATCGAACCCAAATTAACATCTTCAAAAGATGGTGTCACTGATGCGCACAACTTATTTAATCTCAAAGGCGCCAGTGACACCAACGTTCCTCTCTCCAATTACTTTACAGGTGACATTACCATAGGGGGTGTCACCATTCAACAGGTAGGGATCCTAGTCAAGAAAGATCGTTACTCGTCCGATTCTAAGGAAAACAAAACCCAGTTATCGATCATAATCGGTTGTAATACTTTCAAACTCGCCATGGAAAACTTCATCAGGAACTATGGCGAAACTGCCCTGGAACTCTTCAAGTGTCCAAGGGAAATAGATCCTCTTTTCTTCTCATGTATATCCTTATACTTCTTCAGTTTAAGGGAAAAGGAAGGGGACTGGCCAATGGCAAGTCGGGGGTGGGGGCAGCCTGCAGGGTATGCTCCTAGGAAGAGAACAGTTCTGATGCCATTGGTCCAGAACCGAAAGTAAAAGAAAGGAAGACCAACTTTCCATCTAAAAAAAAGTCGATTTCATGATGACAGTCTAGGGGGATACTCTGGCAGGGTCATGGTGGGTGACAAACAACCCATATGTATTCCTGCCAGTTCGTTGAAAGTATGGTAAAGTCTCAGGGGTCAACAAAAAGAAACAATTTATGGTAGAATCATTGGAAGAATCCAATCTACCATCAGGGGTGGGACTAAACAACACTAGTCACAATAACTAAATCCAGACGAATTTCCGTAATCTTGATCAATAACAACAATCACAGCGTCTGGTTACGTCAATTTCTTTATGTGGGTGATCTATGGGAAGTAGATCCCCAAGAATGGGAATATGAACAGATACTCACTCGCGAGGAGAACTAAAATAATATCGAGATAAACTTTATCAAGGTTCCTCCGGAACATCTTAGGCAGCAAATAAATCAAACTGCTGAGGCAGTCGATGATGAAAATACAGAGGAGGACAAGTCACAAGATGACAAACCAAAATTTGGTCCATTACCAGATTTTGAATCACCAAACTTCGACTTTAAAAAGGAGTTGGAAAGACTTCCTTTTACCCTGAACATAGGGGAGGCACCGTTAACCTTAGACCAACAAAAAAGGTTCTTA
>JBCAUG010546956.1:0-14764 GCA_038406175.1 Haplosyllis leylae | reverse complement strand
AGAATACCTGGCAAACAAAATATGGTACACTATGAAAAGCTAAAAACTGTGATATCATTAAACGAGACAAAATTTTTACAAAATTGATATCTTTAAAATGGAAAATGTTACGTAACATCCTGTCCTGGGTTACTTTCGAACGGAATTTGGAAACTATGTAATATCATTAGATTAGATTGGTGCAAAACAATATTTGACATGAACTACGTACACAGGCAGTAATAAATTAAAATCAAAGAGCGTCACGTTCGGGATATTTCTAACTGCTCTATTTCTGAGAACCACTTGCTGATGTTCAGGTCTCTCCAATCACTGACATCAAATACAATCAAGATGCCTAACCAGGGAAACAGGATGTATCAGTCTAACTAACAATTGAGTATAGTTAAAGTAATCTCAATGAAAACAGACCTGTGCTTACTTAATTTCAAAATTTGGGTTTAAAAAGCTAAAGCTCGCTTAGGTTAACATATATCGGCGAGGAGATTGTAAAATTACGCCATAGATGTAGCAGTTTGTTTGTGAGACTCGTCGGTATTTTCCTGCAATATGGTACAACAAAACAAACTCTTCAAAGCTTTCTGAAAGTCCTTGTAATTGAACAGATAGATGAAAGGATTAACCGTACAGTTCAGAAATACCATGACAACGGAGAACGTGTAGTATGCGCTATTCCAGTCGATTTCATACCCGAGGATGAAAACTAGATAGAAAATATTCGCGTAACCGATGCAGAGAAAGAAGAACAGAACAACAATCAGAAGAGTTCTGATTACGTTTCTCTGAGCTGTCTGAAATTTAGCGGAAGCGGAAGTCTTGGTATCCAGATCGGAAGTGATCCGTTGTCGTAAAATCCACAGAATCCGACAATAACAGTAGATGAGGATTGTCGCCGGGATCAGGAAGTCGGTAACCACGACACAGACGCCGAACCCTTTCCGGAAGGTGTCGCTTGGCCAGAACACACGTGTCAAACACTGGCCGGAAATAAGCTGAAAGGTGAAGGTCACAAGTGTCATGGATCGCAACCAAAGCAAGAATCCGCCTTGGTTTTAAAACTGAAGCCTAAAGTAGTGATCCTCTGAGGAGAGGGAACATGGGACAAAAAAGTTCCTTCCGCAAAGGTTGCTTTCTCGGTTTCTTTGTTCTTGGATTCCCATTCTTAAGAGTACCTGTTTCTAGAGAAGTTATTGAACCGTAAGGGGTAAGTCTGTAGATTACAGTTTACAGTATTGGTCAATGACGTAGGTTTCGAAAAATTAATGAGACTTCATGAATGGAGCAGATGTATTCCAATACAATTGAGTTGTTATGCAGAAAAAGAAAACCAGATGCCATCACCTTTTAATCATTTTCCATAATGTCCTAAGGTGAACAGAATTCTCCAATTGAGGGATTAACAGAGAGCTAAATTCTTCAACAGTCGACTTACTATAAACAAATGCTTGTACACTGTAGCCATACCTTTGTTGTAGGCAGCGTGTAAGCGGCGTTGAACGCAATTCCAACAACCCAATTTACGACAAAGGAAATGTACAGCCATTTTATCTTGAAGTTGGTTCTGTGCCAGACAGGATGGACTAATTCTAGATATCTGAGATGAACAGCAAATGAAAATGTTCACACTCTATAAATGAAACATAAATGTTGAATTCCCTTGCTGATCCAGGCTAGTTCAGCCTGCAGAAGTACGTATATAAAAAAACTCCGTTGATATCCGGCCGTCAAGAGGCTAACAGGTGTTGCACCAGAGGTGCAGACAACGAAGGGGGGGGGGAAGCAACAGACCCTCCCTGACTTTGAAACCCAGGGCAGACCCAGGGGAAAATGGCAGTAAGGCAACAGTTGTTTCATGACTGTAATCGGATATTTTACCTTTCAATAGTTAATATTACGATGTTCCAGGTAGATGAGGTGAAGAGTCCCCATAGTAACGTCTCGGTGTTCCACACGTGACACTCCAGCCACCCGAGGGCGCCACTTTTTTGTGCTGAGTAAGCATCTTTTACCGTCACCGCTACTGTTACCAACACAATAGATACAACCAAATCCAGGCAACTCTGTAAACAACAAAAACACAGAGAGGATTTTGTCAGTACGAGAAAATATTGCATTTCTATCTAGCCAATCCGCTCTAACGTAACATTTTGGAAACTGTTGTAAGCTCTCTGCACCTGTTTTTTTTGGAAAAAAACAATACATAATTAATTTCCAGAAACTTACTTGAAAAATTGTCCAATCTTAAAAATCAAAATATTATCAAAACTTTCTACAAACCTGATTAATTATGCAAATATTCGGTATCTTCTTTCTTCGATTTTTATCTTTTAAGAAAACAATGATAACAATGATATTTGTTAAAATTCCAGAAGATGCGATGACAATCTGAATCAAGGTCAGGAAATACGGTTCTCCTGGTACTTCTGTATCTGTCATGGTAACCGTATCCATAGTTACCGTGTTCATAGCTACTGTGTCCGTGGTAACCATATTTGTGTTGTTAAGATGAGATGGTAGGAAAGAAGATTCTATTTAAATCGTACATTTGAGTGCTTACTCAGTCAAACTAAATGAATCAAGTGTAATATGCTTTGAACGAGGGCATAATCGACTACCACACAAAGAAAATTCCTAGAAGTATATTTTTGCAGTTTACACTCAATACGTCCAGTTGACTGTTGGCTGTTAACTTTTAAAAAAATCGAGTCGAAAAATAGTGAAACAGTGAACTTAGTCTAGACATCACGTCATTTACATGTGATAACTGGGACCTGGTTGGCTGGAATTACTCATCATGAGTGATCTGTGAGGAGATTTACCAGAGAATGCCCCAAATGCACTGCGGAGCTCGATTTTCCCGTGTACGGTTGTTTTCCAAGCATTTGAGCTTTCTCTCCTCAAGGTCAACTCGTGACAAATTTTATCAACGAAGGATAGTGAAACAGTGAACTTAGTCTCAAACTGGACTTTCTGAAAGCAAGCACGAATATCACCACGGTAACAGATGATCCCATTCTGCTTTAATAAGTTTGTGTCAAGTCTACTATTTAAACCTCCTTTATCACTTTGAAGCAATTAATTAAAATTTTAAATGGCATCGCTTCATTAGTTTCACTACAGAACTAATTAAAATGTTTCTATTCATAAGTTACAAAGAAAACTTGTGATTAAAATCGTCTTTTTGGTAATAACACAGCATTAACAATTGCGTATTTGGAAAATTAAACAATGTTGGCAACGTTGCACAAAAAGCTTAAGCAGGGAAGAGCAAAATAAATTCAGCAAAAAAAAATTGCCCCCAGTGGAGATAGCACCTGTGACCTACTCTGATGCTTACTGACTGTGCTAAATTGGCATTTGATTGTCAGTCTGAATCTTTAACACTTTTATAAAGTCATGCTGTATTGATTCTTCCAAAAAGTGAAGTCGTGCATGAAACAAAGCTCAGTTAAATTTTGATGCCATTGTTGGACAAGCATCAGAACATATCACAAGAGGTCTAGGGTTCTATCTCCTCTGGAGGCAAGTTTTGTTACCAATTTGATTTTGCTCTCAGTCTTTGTTGGCTACGTTGCCAATTTTGTATATTTCAAGGAAACCTCGAATTCTGACATATATGTGATTTATCTGTGAACTTATGTTTCCATTGGGGAGAAATTATCAGTTGTGTGTGTGACAGATATCAGTTTTCCAATTTTGATGGGAGTGAACGAAGAAAAACCAAATTAGTGGATGTCAGATATGTTCATTTTGTGTTCTTGGTTATTTATAAAAAGTCGAAAGTCTCCAACTTTAAACCCCCCCCCCCCCAGCTACAGACCTGACCGGGTATCACCCCAGGAAAGGACCTGGGACCAACGCAGATTCTTATCTTTGACACAACCGATGAGTAGAAATTCAAACAATTCAAACGGCGAACAAACCAAATTGGTGATGCATGAATGAAATGTGCTAGTTACAATAGATCGATTCAAAGGAAAAACTAAAACAAGCAAAATTCCCAATAGAAGTTGTACAGAACAAGTACTATTTTCTACCATAAATATGTTCCAGTTGGTAGCGGATTGTCTTTAAGCACGAGCATGAAATGAAAATTATCAAGTAATTATAGCCAGAGCAATGGAGCGGACAAGCATTATCCAAATATACACAACGATTTAGCTTTGGAATAATATGTCGAAAGAGTGATTTTGTATCATTTCCAAAAGAAATTCACCAGTTTTCCACAGTCACAGGGGTTCTATTTAACGTTGTCCTGGTGGCGGGGTGGGGGGGGGGTCTGCGACCTGATCCTAACAGGGGAGGACCATATTCCTCACCAATCCTTTCAGCCTGGTCCTTCCTGGGGGACGTGATTCCCACCTGATCCTTCCTGCCAGATGGAGGAGACATCCTTCCTGACCAGTTCGCCCCAGTTGATCCTTCCTGACTGGTCCTTCTGAGGGATTTTTTTCCAGTGAATCATGGGATAGGAATCCCTGTGAACAGGCAAGCATGGCTGAAATCATTACTTTCCCTGGTCACTCCAAGCGAGAGGAATATATCCATGTAAACTTTTTCAACATTGTTGGGCTGATAGTATATTATCATTGGATGTTCCATTGATTATACATGCTATGTAAAGATCGGTTCCTTCTATTCTATTTATTTAGTTAACAGTAGATCTAGTATTCAATTTTGGACACTTTAGGATATTAAAGTCCTCACCCTACTGGTAATCAGTGTGGTGTGATGCTCCCTCACCCTGCTGGTAATCAGTGTGGTATGATGCTCCCTCAAACTGCTGGTAATCAGTGTGGTGCAGTGCTCCCTCACCCTGCTTGTAATCAGTGTGGTGCAGTGCTCCCTCACCCTGCTTGTAATCAGCGTGGTGTAGTGTTGAGAAAAACATGTGTTGAGCAGAGTTACACTTCCTGTCACCCATTAAATTGACAAAGGAAATCAGAAGCTACCAATTGATAAGATAGTTTGATGTTTTTTGCTTCTATTTATCTGTGAAGATGTGTTATTTTGTTAATGAGCTGTATGACTGTAAGGCGCTCCGGTCCATGGCGCTGATTGGCTGGACAAGACGTTCTTGTCACGTGCTTGACCTGTTAATGTGAAATAATAGATTACTGCAACGTGAACTACAAGTGGTCTTTTTCCCATGACAGTCCCGTTTCCTGTCCTATTTCCGGTTGGGAGTAAAATAAAGGGTATAAATATCAGAATGATGCCTGTTAATTTCACAAACAATTCACACACAAAAAAACCTTCAAACTGAGCGCTGCGTAGTTCATCAAGGCAAGTTGTATCGTGTTCGTGTTTTTTTTTTTCAATTTTAGTTTTGGATCTTGCTGATCTAGACGAATTAGACCAATTCATCTAATTACACATGGACAGTGGAATTGACTATCCAGGGATAGGTGAAATGTTCATTTGCACTAATCATAGATCAGCTCACTATTCATGGATAGTTGCACTGTGATTTTCCACAATACATGGGTTGTGCAAAATTAACAAGCACTCTACATTGATAGTGAAAAATGAATTTACACTGTCCACAGAAAGTTGAATACACTATATCTCAATAAAATACTATTCACAGATAGTAGATTCCACTATCCATGAAACATTTGTCTATTTCAACTAATTAGATGAATTCACCAACTTTCAAAACAAAAATCGAAAAAAACACTGATGTAGAGGATATTAGATGGAAACAGGGCCAAAATTATTTTGTTCATCATGGTGGTAATTTGGAACAGATGTTCCGGTGCGTCATGGATAAGGTACCAAGCACGAGATTGTGATAGACTACCTATACGCCCAAAGCATTTTTTGCCTAATAATTGTTCACTTGTGGTAGGCTCGTCGAACCGTCTTGGGTGATGGATTTTCGCTTTGGTTGAGTAACTAACACATTACTAGCTTTTTTGGGGTGCGCGGTAATAGGAGTAAGTCAGGCTGCTGAGCGTCATCTGATGTTACAAATCAGCTGTTATGGACATATAAGGTCATACAAAGAAAGGTGTATCTGGAATGAAGCGTTTCTATTGGGTCTAACCTTCCTACAGAGGCACTATCTGTGTGAAAGGAAAAGAAAAATTTACAGCGATTCTATATACGTACAAGTCATATTAAAGCTAGTGATGAATATTATTTTGTGCCTGTCAAATATTTGAATCCCGAATGGGAATTTTAAAGTTATAAATGAATGGCCACCAATCTATAACAACCTTTACGGGAAGAGATGACAGTGCATTTAATGAACAATTAATTTTTCGTTTCATATTTTGTTCCGTTTTTAATTGCAGATGATAAAGTTCATACTTCTGTTGTCCTTCATTGGTGTAGTTTTAAGTTCACCAGGTGAGTATATAAATAAATGTACTCTTTGATTTTTAATTGTAACGCCAGCTGTGTACTCCCAATAACGCCAGTGGGTTCAGCATTCGGTCGTACTGAAAAGTTAACAACTGACAATCAAGGCGGCACTTGTGTGTCCTGGACGGTCTTTCACGTAACTTGAAATTTTAGGAGATGTTTGCAAAATACGTATTTCTTGAAAAATCAATACTTTTCACAGAATTATAAAAGTTATTTTTGACAATTTCAAGTCAGTCTGCGTCTAAAAAGACTGTGTTGCTAATTTGAGAAAATAAGTCCAAAAAGACTTTCTTGAAATACAATGTATATTTATCGTGCCAAATAAACCCAAAATAATATGGTTTATGAAATGACAGTTTCGTGAAAAATTCATCTGGTAAATTACAATGATACCGATTGGAATAGTACGTATCCGCCCATTTTTGTACAATCGAGTTTTTCCCAAATACCAAAAATCTGAAATTTCTGGCAATTTTGTACACAACTGCCAACAGCAAAAAATGAAGTTGCCTCCAGTGGGAATCAAACTCACAACACCAACCATCATTGGTTTAGAATTCTACCCACTCAGCCAATTTGTCATTTCAGACCCTTATCAAGTCATGCTCTATTGAATCTAGAAATGATCCAAGTCCAAAAAGTGAAGTGCAGCATGAAAAAATTTCAATTTAAGGATGTTCTATTCAACACAGCAGAGTGGAATAGGCATCTACCTTCTTATTCATAGATGGGTGGTGTTGTGAGGTCAATTCACGCTGGAGGCAACTTTTTTTGCTGATTTTGAAACCCCTTGATGTCAACATTATACAAAAATGCCACAAATGTCAGATTTGTGTTATTTAAGAAAAACGCCACTGTCCCTGGGTTGTGGATGCTTGGCATTTGATTTTAGTGATAATTACAGCAGGGGAAAATTTGCCAAAGTGTATGAATAAAAGCTGTACCAAGTGGCGGATCCAAGGGGAAACTAGGGACCCTTCTCGACCATAACATCTTTATTTTCATACAGTTTTCGAAAACAGTAGGCGAAATATCAGGTTGGCGTCTTCCCTGAGGGATTGTCACCCCCTGTTTGGGAAATCCTGAATCCGCAACTAGTACTCAAACTACAGTCATTCGTTTTGATAAATCAGGTGAATTAAATGATATTGGCGATCCAAGCTTCAAAACGAAACGAAGATTTTAAAATAGTCTAATTTGTCTAATTTGCAAAAAAAAAAACAATTGATATGACAATATTTGTAGGATGTAAGGTGACGAGTTGGCAGGACTGGAGTCAGTGTCGAGCGAGCAAACTGTGCAGTGATCGTGAAATCCAGGTGAGTCAGACGTTTAAAAACAGATCCAAACAAGGAAATTGTACCGAGTCGGACATGTTAATCTAGTTTTCCTATTATTCAGTTTGTTAAATTTGTCATTTTTTACCATGCGCGTACATAGTACGACGGGAAGGTAATGTTTTCACAGCTGTGTGTCCGTTCACAAGGAGGGGCACCCTGGGTATCCTCCCCCTCCCCCCGACCAGGGATGGGATTCCCTCACACCCAGACAGGTATGGGCTACCCCATCCCACCCCCTGGGATAGGCCAGCACAGTAAGCACTTACTACGTGGCAGGTAGTGAGCCTCTTGCATTAACGCAGGAGGACTTTCTTGTTTTAAAATATTGGTCTTTTTTCATCAAATGAGGTACAAATTATGTACCTGTGTCAAGAAGGAAACAGCTGTGCTACTGAGGTGGTTGTGACTGGTTCCGAAAAATGCCATTATTATTCCATATTTCCAAATGACAGATACAAAAAAACACCATGTCTCGCGAAATTTGAAACAACATGTCGTTTTCACTTCATTTCAATTGAAATGACTCCTGTGTCAGAAAGTTCGAATCTTTTTCGAGTAACAGCTGTGCCATAAGTCCCACACCTTCCTTGATGATAGAACCATTTGTTGGAAAGGATTTCATTCGAGATGTGACAAAAGGTGCTGCAATATTCGTTTCCTTCTTTTGCTGCCATCCTCCCTAAATTATCAAATAAGGAAATTTCCTCTCTATTGGATTTGATCCTAATCCTTTTCCAGAGTTACCAGTTCCGGGATGTCTCGGACGCGGTTGATCTCGCGAGATTGAGGATGATGCGCGTCATGAAGGAGAAGCAGGAATACTGGGATCAGATCAAACAGTGTAGAGCTGATGGATCCTGTCCGGAAATGTCCTTCCTGAAGAGTGGTGGACCTGCAGAGTGTGTGGATGGTGAGTATAGTTGTCCTTCCTGAAGAGTGGTGGACTAGCAGAGTGTGTGGACAGTGAGTTAGATGTCCTTCCTGAAGAGTGGTGGACCTGCAGAGTGTGTGGATGGTGAGTATAGTTGTCCTTCCTGAAGAGTGGCAGACCAGCAGAGTGTGTGAACAGTGAGTATAGTTGTCCTTCCTGGAGAGTGGTGGACCTGCAGAGTGTGTGAATGGTGAGTATAGTTGTCCTTCCTGAAGAGTGGCAGACCTGCAGAGTGTGTGGATGGTGAGTATCGTTGTCCTTCATGAAGAGTGGCAGACCTGCAGAGTATGTGGATGGTGAGTATAGTTGTCCTTCCTGAAGAGTGGCAGACCTGCAGAGTGTGTGGATGGTGAGTATAGTTGTCCTTCCTGGAGAGTGGCAGACCTGCTGAGTGTGTGGATGGTGAGTATAGTTGTCCTTCCTGAAGAGTGGCAGACCAGCAGAGTGTGTGGATGGTGAGTATAGTTGTCCTTCCTGGAGAGTGGCAGACCTGCTGAGTGTGTGGTTGCTGAATAAAGCAGAGCTGCCCTTCTTACAGAGTGCCAACCGACCGATTCTAATTGATGTGCTATCAAGACTTTAATCCAAAAGACAATTGTCCTTCTAACTAATGTTTCACCATTGTTTTTCAGGTCAGGCGGGTCCGGTGGATGACATGACGTTTCCCTGTAGTAACGTGGATCTCGCCTACTTCCTGGACTTCCAGGATCTCTCCGACGGTGACTCGTAAGTAACATTATACTGATGCCTATCTCTACTTTACATGTTTACCTTATTATGTAGAATGTGTATGTTTTTAATTTTCGTGTGATGTTGAAAAGTTATCAATGAATAAAAGGTATCATGGTGATCTTTAATAATACTTGGGTAAATAAACTGTCCAGATACAATTTTTGTCATTTCATTGAAGTTCAACGTAGTACTTTCGATGCTTCTGCACAAAAAGTTTGATTATATTCCTTCAAAACATAGACACGCCGATCATAGTTCAGGAAATTCTTGTCGTTTTGAGGAGATCAGAAAATACATTTAGATTTTAACGTAATGGTGGTCTATCAGAAAACAGTTTTTGGAGCATAAAATCGTTAAAGAGTACAGTGGATCCAAAAATAATATTGCACAATTATACAATGCATGAACAGCTGTTAAATTTGTGTCAGCAGATCTGACTGGTTTCTTCAATTGATTGTACAGAATAATTTTCTCTGCATTTCGTAAACTGGCCGTAAAAGTTTGATATTCACAGATCTCTAGCGAACGACATCTGGGGCTGGACGGACCCGGAGAACGGAGACGAATACGCGATTGCGTGTCTGGATGGAGGAACGTCCTTCGTGCGCATCACGGACCCTGAGAACCCCGTTGTTGTGGCATATCTACCGACCACGTGAGTTACCATAAATCTCATGAGTAAACAAACAACACCAAAGCAAAAACAATCATGTGAATAAACAAACAAAATTTAAAAATTGCTATTGTCATCCGCTCAGTGTTCAAATCTTTCCGTAAGGCACTACGTACGGGGAGTAACATTTGAACGTATCTGCTATTTCAACTTTCATCAGGACGTTTTCGGCCTTGTGGAGAGACGTTAAGGTGGTGAACGACCACGCCTACATCGTCGCCGACTTCGCAGGAAGTCATGGACTACAGGTCTGTTTTCTGCCAACTTTTTTCAAATGTTTATGAAAAGCATTGCTTTCACGAGGGGCTATTATCATAGAACATCACTTTCGAAAATCCGGTGTGGTGATTTTAACTGATCCCCCTTTTTTAGGGCCCCCGTGGACCATTTTGACTGTTGTGAGTGGGACCCATTTTTTATAAATGTTGATTTTCTTCCAATTAATTATTTTAAAAGTCATAATGTTTGATACTTTAGTGTATTTAATCAAAAAGCAACTTATTTGAAAAATAAAAAAAAATTTAATATGATGAATTTCTATGCTTTTTATAGATAAAAGTCAAAATTTACATTGTAATTAAATATATAATATGTGTTAAAAGTAAAAAATATAATAATTATTATAATTACTTGGAAGAATTATCACTCCTGATTAATTATGTATCATTTGCAAGAAAAATTTCCAATAAGTTTTTTATATTTAATTGAAAACATTTTTATGAGGGGAGAAGGTACAAGGGGAAATGGTGTTTTAAGCTGAAGGCTCAAGTGTTAAGGGGAGCAGCCTGCAGAGTTGGACCTCTGCCCCTAGGTTTAAGGGAGGGTGCCAAATTAAAACGGGGAGGGGTCGGTAAACGATACTACTCTGGTTTTTATGAAGGCATAACAGAAAAACTTTATAACAGTTGTTTGTCAACATATCTTCATTCCATAGAAAATCCTGATGACAGTTGTTTGTCACCATATCTTCATTCCATAGAGAATCCTGATAAATTCAGATCTCTGACAATTTTCTGGTTTTTATGAAGGCATAAGGTTGACCTAACACCTGTGACTTTTTGACTCGGAGAACTTTAAGATGATTGTATGTCATCATACTTTCATTCCCTAGGTGTACGATCTGAGTTTGCTGAGAGAGAGTGACGGTTTCCAAGTCGTTGAACCAACGGTTTTGTTTGACGGTTTCGGTAGCGCACACAACATCGTCGGGAACGACGACACGGATTTCGTTTACGCTGTCGGATCCTTCGACACCTGCACAGGTATGTACAAATACTCAATCTGCTGCATAACTAAACTCTACGATTTTAAATCCAGGTCTTTAGCTCAGAATCTTTTCGTTTAGTCTCATGAAGAAATTGTCTGCAAAATTTAACAAAAGTTCTTTCAATCGAGACTCATCTGTTATTGTCAATAAAGCAGCCAAAGTCTCACAGTCGAGTTTTTTCTAATGAAATACTGTAGAAACTACCTAATGCAATATAATTATGTCTTCAGTACATAATTTTTATTAACTAATGTTCATTGTCAATTCAGTATGACTTCCTTCAAAACCCAACCTCTCAACTAACGTGGTACACTGCTCTTATTCCAGGTCCCATTGTCGTTGATGTGAGCGACCCTCAGAACCCAACCTCCCCTGGTTGCTATGGTGATGATGGATACACTCATGATGCTCAGTGCGTTGTTTACAACGGACCTGACACCGAACATGTTGGAAAAGAGGTGAGGTAATTCAAAATTGAAAAGAGATCCTGTGTAGCAAGCAGTTTTCTACAAAACCACAAGTCAAATCTCTACGAATCTTGATTTTCTGAACAATTTCTGTTTTAATTTTTTATCAGATTTGTTTTGCCTTCAATGAAGACACTTTGACCATTGTTGACGTCACAGACAAAGACAACATGTTCTTCCTGTCCAGAGTGACGTATGATACAGTTGCGTACAGCCACCAGGTATGGTATCTACCTTTTGGGTCGTGTGATAGTTTTGTCATCACGTTGCTGAACATCATCCAACATGGTAGCCATATCTTCTTTTTTGAGAATCTCTGAGAATTTCTGTGCCAAATTTTGATTGGCTATGCAAAAAGAAACCATCAAATACAGAAGAAGTGCTTCTGAAAGAATTAAATAATCTTAACCTACATTTGACCCAAAAATTCAAACCATCATCCACTGTAGGGTTGGGTGACAGAAGACCACTCAACCATTCTCCTGGACGATGAACTGGATGAACTTTTTGGTGTAGTTGAGTAAGGCTCATTCTAAATATTTATTTTCACTTTATTCAAAATACTTGACCAGATGAAGAGAGAAATGTTAGAATGGTATGAAATCACATTTCTTTTTCCTTTCAGTACCACTGCCACTTACATCTGGGATGTGAGTGACCTAGATGCACCTGTTCTAACGAATACTTACTTCTCGACTGAACCTGTCTCAGATCACAACCAGTACATCAGAGGAAACAGGACGTACCAGTCTAACTATCAGGTTAGTAAAACCAGTAGATCCGGGCAAACCGAGTGTTCCAGTTTCACTACCAGGTGAGTGCAACCAGTATATCAGAGAAAACAGGATGTACCAGTCTAACTACCAGGTGAGTGCAACCAGTACATCAGAGGAAACAGGACGTACCAGTCTAACTGCCATGTGAGTACAACCAGTACACCTGGGCAAACCGATTGTTCCAGTCTGACTACCAAGTTGGTACAACCAGTACATCTGGGTAAACTGGGTGTTCCAGTTCAGAGGAAACAGGAGGTACCAGTCTAACTACCAGGTAAGAACAATCAGTACATCAAGGAAAGGAGGGTGTGCCAGTGTCCCATGGGTCCCAGTTATAGTAACATTTCATTTACTACCACTGCATAGTATCTATCACCAGTCACCACAAACAATAGAAATTTTACTTTTGAGCTACTTCATCTGAGAATTTTATCAATACCACTCAGGTGGTATTTCTGGTAACCTTACCACTTTTGGATTTTGTCATGATTCATTGACTTCAGTGAAATCAGCAAAAGCCATTTAGGGAAAACTGAAATGATGTACTTTTTTCAGGCTGGGTTGAGGATCCTGAACATTGACCAGGAGAACTATGATCTGGATGAGGTCGCGTACTTTGATGTTCTCCCAAACAGTAACAGCGTGGGTTTCAGTGGATCTTGGAGCAACTATCCTTATTTCGATTCCGGTAAGACATTTACATCTACTTGATTTACATGAGAAGATGACTATTCTCCACTAGATGGCATTTAGTATTTATTTCTTGTAATTTTAGGAATCATTCCAACTTCATCTATGGAATACGGTTTGTTTCTGCTGAGACCCAATGAGTCAGGAATACAACAAACACTGGAACAGAAAGCATTTGGAGAACAGACCAGGTAAGGGAATACGGTTTGTTTCTACTGAGACCTAATGAGTCAGGAATACAACAAACACTGGAACAGAAAGCATTTGGAGAACAGACCAGGTAAGGGAATACAGTTTATTTCTACCGGGAATATAACTACCACTGGCACAGAAAGCATTTGGAGAACAGACCAGGTAAGGGAATACGGTTTGTTTCTGCTGACACCTAATGAGTCAGGAATACAACAAACACTGGCACAGAAAGCATTTGGAGAACAGACCAGGTAAGGGAATACGGTTTGTTTCTACTGAGGCCTAATGAGTCAGGAATACAAGAAACACTGGAACAGAAAGCATTTGGAGAACAGACCAGGTGAGGGAATAAAGTTAAAACATTTGGAGAAAAGACAAGGTAAGGTAGTTTGTTTCTGCTGAGACCCAATGAGTCAGGAATACAACAAACATTGGGACAGAAAGCATTTGGAGAACAGACCAGGTAAGGGAATACGGAATAGTCAAAAACCTATTCCTATTTAATAAAATTTGACAAACCAGTCAGCCTAACTTGGTTTTAGGTACAATAGACTGGGATTTTGGTCGAATCAGACTGAGGGCTGGATTGCTGTCAACCCAGCCCGAGGATGGGGGTCAAAGATGCTGTGCAAGAGACCTGGGTTCAATACCTGCCTGTCAATTTTTTTGAGATTTTTTTGTTGTTGAATTAATACTAAGTCTGAAATTAATACCTCATTTCTGTGAAATTTTCATGGATTTGTCTATTGCAAAAAAGTCGATTAACCCCCCCAAAATCGCAATCACTGTGAACATTTGATAGTTTCGTTTACAATTCCCTGATTTTCACACTTCAATCCCAAATTCTGCAACGCTTTTTGTTTCTCTTGACAGATCCTCCAGGTCTCTCGACGTTTGTCCGATGTTCACTCAGACCAGACGATGCACTCCGGAAAACTGCTGAACGTTTCGTCTTTGATTCTTACCTCAAACACGCACTGTTGAATTTCTCGATAGCATGAAATAAATTTAAAGCAAACAGATAAGGTTATATTTCTCTACTACACTTGCTTAGATGTGTGATTTCCAGCAAAACAAACGAAAACGGTAACAGATGATCCCTTTATCACCCTGAAGGAACTTCAAAAAGATCTGACAGTGTTAAAGAATTCTGATATTAGTTTACAATGGTCGTCTATGAGAAAAGATATTTTCAATGATGTAGAATAACTGGGAAGAGTTGTGTGCAAAATAATAGTGCAGAAATATACTTGATTATGGATAGATCCGACTGACATCTTAGTTTTTACAGTATACCCAGGGATGGATCAGATATTCACAGATT